>VDFB02193867.1:670060100-670079870 GCA_007258455.2 Sequoia sempervirens
GAAGAATGACACAAAAAGAGATAAAATAAAGGAAAGTAGATTTTGAGTCAACATGGAAGAGACATTGTGGTCTCAATGCTTTCCATCATCCCAAAAAGGAAAAAACAAGTGAAAAGAAAACGACAAGGCCAAAGCAAAGGAAAAATATTTTGGGTTAACATGAAGGAGACATTTTGGTCTCAATACCTTGCATCATCCCCAAAAGGAAAACATAAGAAAAGACAAAGAAAAATGAAAAAGGGGCCAATTTGGTCAACATGGAAGAGACATAGGGTGTCGCAACAGTTTTTTTCATCCCTAAAAGGAAAACACAAAAGCAAAAGTGAAAAAGAATAGGAACTTTTTCGGCCAACATGGGAAAGACATTACTGTCTCAAAAATTTGCATCATGCCCAAAAGGAAAACACAAAAGAAAAAAATGATTAAGACTAATGCACGATATAGAGAAGAATAGAGGTACAAATAGAAGAAATGTACAAAAAGAGGAACATCAAATGCACATTACGAGGGAAGCACAGTACACACACAAAACCAATGAGCTAGTAATGCAAATGTAAGTGAACCATTAACTAAGTTATGGGTTTCTCAATCTTAAGTAATATAAGAAAAAAATGAATAACATAGTTAAGAGACAAAGACAAGTGCATTACAAGGACAAAGGCTAACAACTACTTGTTTCCACAAAGGAAAAAACAAGCATGAGGCAAGGTTGATGATGGAAAGGATCATGCAATAGTGACAATAAAAGATTCCATAACTATGGCATGGTAAGGGAATGGTGTTTTAAGGGATGATAGGAAAGCAATCAGTATCAATGAAGTGATAATTCTCCAACATCTCATTCAATTTCCAACATGCTTTAAGTTCGATGTCCCAAAACACAATGATATTTTCAGTATGGTGTCTTAGAATTTAGGATGAATGACCAATCTATTTGAAGGTGGTAAAAGTATAAGACCTCAGTTTAAAAGTAATTGAAGTCTCCTTCACATTCAGGTGGTGGGTGAGTAGGAAAATTGAGCTTTTTCAATTTGTAAGGTCATTTTCATTTGCTAGATTCTCCTTGTTAATGAATGGAAGGAGGACCCATGGGGATCCTAGAATCCTTGTTATTAGAATCATTGAATGGTTATTCATGTGGAAGGAGAATGTTTAAGTTAGGAGGAGAATCAAAGATCGTTGTGCCATCATCTCGAAGTCTCTAATATTCAAAAGGAGGCTTTTCAACCTAAGGGGGATTGTAATAGCCTAGTCTTTTTGTGTTTTCTTCTATTGGTGTTTTTTCTAGAAGTTGATGAATTTCGTGCTCATGTGTTGTGTTACAACCTTGTTTTCTTAGGATAGTAAAGCCTTTTCCATATGTTTGTTCAAGATTGATGGAAGTTTTTGTAACTTTATGATGATAGAATGTACTTGTTGGGAGGAACTAGGTCCACTTGATAGACGAATCTTAGGTCCTTTTTTATTTTAAGGATGTAGATAGCCAAAGCAATTAGGAGGTGCAACCGTAGAAAGATTTAGTGGTTTCATCGATGGTGAAAAGGTTGCATTGGATTCAAGGTTATCAAGACAATAATTTAAGAACTTTTCATGCTAGCATCATATTCTCCAATGATGTCAACATCACGACGAGGGGAATCAATAGGAGTTGAAGGAGCATGAGGAATCTCCAGGTCATTAGGATCATAAGCAAAGACACAATTGGACATGTCTACTAAGCATTTTAATGAATTCGAAAACTTATTAAAAGAAAATACCACAATTACAATAAATTCAAGTAATATAAAATGCAAGGAATATAAGAAAAAAAATATTCTGGAAAGAAAAACAAAAAGTAAGTACAAAAAATAGTAATGTAGGAAATACCTAGAAAGTGCCTAAAAATGTAGAATGGAATGTGCAGGTGGACTGATTTGTCCAGGTTTGCGAATGAGTCCTAGTATGAGATTTTTTTTGTGTTTTTCAGAAAATTTAATGTGATTTAAATTATTTTTAGATTCCAATGAAGGATGTAGATGTAGATTTTCATTTTTTTCAATGATATGCAATGCAAAAATGAAATATAAATGAGTATTTCACTAATGCAAGTTAAGAAGCCCTAGAATACAAAAAAAACAATACCCTAATTGAATGTTGATGCAAATGAAGCCTAAGATGCAAGATTCAATTGGAATTAGAAAGATAATATGTTCAAAATTCATGTTCACCGAAATGAACTGTAGATTTTTGGCTCTCTAGGACTTTCTAGCACTTCTAGGGTTTTTCACCTAAAAGGAGAAAGGGAGGGCCAAATAATCTAGGTAATTAATTCAAATTAGGAAATGCGTGTTGTAACTGGGACTAAATGGAATGATATGAATGCAACTAAAAAATAAAATTGAGAGATTATGAATACAAAACCTAAGATTAATGCAATTTTTAAAAACACAATGTGATATGCAAACAATGAACTATGAATGAATGAATGCAAAAAGCACTAAAAGAAGGTTGAATCAAAGTGCACCTAGAAGTCTGATGAAGAATCTAGAATATTGTGAGTGCTATGTAGAGTCACAAAAAATCAGTAGTGGGACTCATTCACCATTCATGGTGAATCAATCCTACTTCTGGTAAAAACTACCGAGAACAAATTTCTAAGTGTCGAGATCCAAAATCTGAAAAAACCTAGATTTCTACCCTTAAGGTGGGACTAATTTTCCACTAGTGGTGAATTAATCCTCTCCCAAATTTTTGAGAAATAGAGAGACAACTTTGTAACACCAGATCTGAGGATGTCTACTTGTCGAGTTGTTGAAGTCAATTATGCAAGAAAAAGACAAAATGTCTTCTCCAACCTTGAAATAAGATATAGTTGACTTGAAACACCTAGTTGACTTCTTCTCCACTTTTCAACACCTAAATGCTTGTTAAACCTACATACAAAAGTCTACAAATACACATGCAAGAAAGGAAAAATGGTTGAGGGGTAGAAAATAGGGGTTTTCCTTTGTCAAACCCCACTTTAGTAATCAAACCCTTAATGAAATAATGAAATGCAAGAGAATGATAAAAAAATAACATGTTAATGCTATCAACTTACCAAACCCTTGTTGATGAAATTCTAAAGATATGTAAATGCCTCCCTTTGAATGCTTAATCAATGCTTGAATTGATGTTGTAATATGCTTGAATGAAAATATTGCTTGGATGTGATTTATGATTGTAGGAGATGTAAAATGAAGTGAAAATCACTTATTTATACAATATTGTTCCTTAGCAACCCATTAATACCTCATCACAGGCTGACATCAAGTGATTTTTCAATAAAAACCTAAAAGGAAATTTAAAATATTTTTGAATTTAGAGCCAAGGGGGACTTATTCACCACCCATGGCGAATGGGTCCCATCTTGGATTTGAATGTGGGTGTTAGGAATTAAGTCACATTTAATATTTTTTGTCAAGTTTACATTCAAAAATACACTTAATGAAAACTTATAAGGGCATAAATGGGTCAAATAAGTCATAAGAAAGGTGTAAATAGTGGAATTATTCCTAGAAAAGTGTCAAATCTTGTTACAAGACTTTACAACACTTCAAAGTAGGACTTGATGATGAATAAAAAGGTGATTTTTAGGTCAATTGCAATGACTAGAGTCTAGAAAAAGGTATCCATCTCCCAATCAATCCTAAAACACAAGAAATGACACATGGTCTTGGTTATTGTCCCTTTATAGAAATCACCAAGCCTTCACTCAACATCAACACTATTACAAAACATACTTCTAAGACAATAGAAACTAGTGATCTTGATGGTTATCCTTTACAAAAAAATAAATCTATGCTTAATGTCAATGTCATCTCGTAAAACACTAATGATTTGAATTCATTAGATTTTAGACCCCCCATAGAGGAGAGATCAAAATATCACAATCTAAAGAGTCTTTCCTAGGTATGAAATCTTGTACTAAGCAAGAGTTATATTTGTCACATAATCAAGGAACATATACCATTGATCAAGAGGGTATCTTGTCGAGACTCCTCCAATATCACTTCATATCTCTTCCCCATGAACTCAAAAGAAATAGAAAAATTTGTTTTGTGCCTACTATAGAGTTCATGGTCATATTCTTAATTAATGGCATGATTTCAGTAGTAGTAACCAAATACTCTTAAGGAGGAGTTTTGTGTTCTTCCTTATGGGGGAACCCAATTCCTCTATTCGATATTTCATTTTCACCTACAATACATCTTAAGTGCATCATTCTCGCCTAGCCTTTTCCTGCACCAAGTGTGAAAGGGGTTATAGCTTGGTCCTCGATGTCACTTCAGATTGATTCTTTCATTAGTCAATAACCTTTCATGAGAACATATACATAAGCTTGGGATGACATGCCTAATCTAGACTCACATGTGACTTCTAGTTTCTACCTTTTAGATGTAGCCAGGAACATGGACATGGTATAGGCTTCCAGTAAGCTCTGAGTAAATTTTTTCTTCTTTCTACTTTAAAGCAATTTCTCACATTAATGGTGTTAGAAACCACTTTAAAATGGGGGCATACACTGAGACTCATATTTCATTGCATGATTTCTTTCTTCTTATGATGCGTCCTTTTCTTGGTCGAGTCATTGGGCTTGATTACATCCAAGAATGTGATACTTCTTTGACACATCCTCTCTTCGAAAATGAGGTAAAATGTTACCCAAGATGAGACATTGCACTAACCAAGAAAATATCCTTGAACACTTTGCACTATCTCATTGACAATACCATGAGTGTCAAGACACGACGTTTTACCTACAGAGCTCCCAGATCATTTTGTGTTTCCTATTGGGAAGAGGATTCTGACTGACTGATATAGCCAAGACTGCTGCCCCGAGTGAGCATGCATTTTTGGAAAGAATTCTAGATTGACCCACAAATGCCCACAAATGGTTGAAGCTTGATCCACCTTTTTATTTTCACTTTTCTCTTCCTTCTAGTTATTTCCATTGTATGATCATGTATCTTGTCTTATTGTAAATCATTCACCCTATGTGCATCCTTTCATTCTTATGTTCATATGTCTTAGAATCTTGGATCCTAGGGGCTTGACCTCTGCCTTGATCTTTTTCATCCATTGTCATCCACATTGGTATGATAGGACCCCTCTTGAATGTCTGCTTTAGTGTGAGTTTGAAGCAAGTTCATCCTCTCACTAAAGTGGGGGATTAATGTTTCATCAAAAAGTGTATACCTTGCTTGATATGAGAATAATTGATGAAAAATTGGACTTAATGATTCTTTGATTTAGTTTTGTGAGGTGTTTTACACATCCACACTAGGTCTTGGACCTTTACAAACATAATAAAATGCATTTAGCAATGTCTTGTAAAGGTGTCGTAAAGTGTTGTAAAAGAATTTCACAATTCTCTAGAATGAATGGACCTATTTTACCCTTAATTCAATATTATAAAATGTATTTAATGTAATTATCAAATTAATCTAGAAGGCTTGTAAATTAAAATTAACTTTAATCTAGTGTTATCATGTGTTTTACACATTCACATTAGATGTCATGCCTCTCTATACTATGTGGACCCTATTTTAATGGTGTAAAGTGTATTTAATTACACTTTCATAATTAATTTTGTGCTCGAAGCCCTAATTTACCTTTACATAATCATTAATAGGCCCCTATGGCCCCATATTGTGTATCCCAAGGCATAAATTGATCAAATTCACGATGAAATCAACATAAGAATTGAAATTCTTCATTCCCCAACAATCCAGCTATCAAAAGGGGCCTTCTAGGACTAATTCATCCATATAAGTGAATGAGTCCCTACCAAGTGGGACTAAGTTTCCTATAGTGGAAAATTACTCCCATTTGGGTTATTTTTGAGTTTTAAGCAGGAAAAGTTGGATTTTAAATTTTATTTTCCTCCAAGTCAGCCTTGTGGATCAAATTGATGAGAAAATTAGGAGAATTTCCTATAAAATTAAGCCTCTAAACCCTAGGTAATTCATAACTCATTCATCTAAATCATCATTTATCTTCCACCTCAAGTCAAGCAAGCTAGGGTTTTTGCATTCTATGTCATCAAGATAGCTTTCAAGGACATTGAAGGGCATATTCTTCAATTATTGTCGTAGAAAATCAAGACCTATCATCATGGAAAGGTACTAATTCCATTATTTCATGCTTCATTACATTATTTTTTCATTTTGGTTTAATTACCTAAAAAGGGGTTTGACCAAGGAAAATCCCCATGCCCTAACATCCAACATTTATTTATTTTTCATTGTGTTCATAGATTTATGTACTTTAAAGTTTTTAAGATCATTGAAGAATAATTTGCAAAGTTTTTGAAGACCTCTCCCTAATTAAAAATAAAAAATATCCACTAAAATTCACTTTCAAGCCTAAAAATTGAGGTTTCAAAACTAGATACCAGTCAGGGACCAAAGTGCAGGGTCGAGGGCTTATGTTTCCACTTTTAGATTTTCAAAAATTTAGAAGTGGACTAAGTCACGAATAGTGGTGACTTATTTCCAATGAACCTATAGGAGATTTTTGTAGATTTGGATACCCATTTGGCCAGAATGGGCTCTAGAGCAATTTTTCCAGATGTAGGACTAAGTCACCTAGATTGGAACAAGTGTCCTAGTTGGCTTCTACATAAATTTTTTTAGGATTCTACACCTACATTTCATCCTTTTTAAGCCTCCAGGTGCACACCATCATTTTTATCAATTTCAGTTACAAGTTATCTTCATTTCTAGGTGTGTTTGCATGCATTACCGTGTTTTCAAAAAACTTGTATTTCTTAGGTATTCCATTAATAATCACGTTTCTTTTTCAGTTTATTCCATCCATCCTTGCATTGATTTTGAGTGTAGAAATTATGCATTTTGGTTCCATTTCTCTCCTCTTAGGTGAAAAACCCTAAAAGAGTTAGAGAACCCTTGGATACCAAAATCAGTGTCCACATTTTGGTGAACATGAATTTAGGACATTTTACTTCTAATTTCAAGTGCATTTACATCCTAAGAATCACTTGCATGAACATTACATTAGTTTTTGCATTGTTTCATTTGCATCCTAGGGTTTTAAACATTACATAAGTGAAAATATCATATAGCTTGCATTATTGCTTTTCATTTCATTGAAAAATAGTGAAATTCTACATTTTCACTTTACATCTGCCTCATACAATACAAAAAAATAAAAATAAATAAAAAATATCTAAAAAATATGAAAAAGAAAACCCTACTAGGAATAATTCACTACCTTGGGCAACTTAGTCCCTATTTAGTTGTGAAACTGTCATTTCTAGAACTAAAACCCTTGTTTTTAAAGCTTCTATTTTTTTCCATTACCTACCTATATCAGTTGGCTGAGATTTTGTAACATGTATTTCATCAAATCTAGCTTAAATTAGCTCATTTCATGCATTTTTTAATTTCAATTTTTTACTTCAAACATTTCATCTTTCAAGTTGATGCATAATGCAATCAAAATATTACCTTGTTTCACATCTAAAAATTGCATTTAAAAATTTCACTTTATGTCATTGTATTGTACTTTCTTTACTTATCATGTTTTGTTTCAATTGATGTGTCTTTGATTTGCTTAAAAATGGGTTGCATAAATACAAAATTCCCTCTTATGAGTTCAATTGTGATTATAACATTGAGTTCATTAACAAACATGTTAATCATCAAACCATTGACAAAATCCTTAATATTACATTGCCCATTGGTGAGAATGGTAGTATTGACAATCACAACAATCATACTTGTTCTTCTCCCAATACCTCTCTTATTAGTGATGAAGGTATCTTTATGAAATAAGATACAAGCATTGAGGGTATTTATTTTCCATCTCCTTATTCCACTTTGGAAGATGTTAGACAACAACATCATGAGATCATGGAAACATTTCTAAATATCACCTTACCTAGTCTCCATAACCATGACCATCAACATTCTCCTTCTCCTAATATCCCTCCTTGATGCCACAAGAATATATTGGTATTAGAAGATATACCTATTAAGAGTCATGAGAATCTTGACGCTCCCTTCCCTAATGCTCCTACCATTTGGGGAAATCTAATTTAAAATCATACTAGTCCTTCTCTTGATGCCTCCCCTACTTGTGATGCAACTAATTTACAAACTTCAACCTTGGATGAACATATTAAAATCTCTCCTATTAAGGTAGATAATATGGAACAATAGAATGAGACCTTAGAGACAAAGGAAAATAAAATAGAGCCTTCTTCTAATCTCCTCACTATCGATAACCATGAAAACCCAACCACTGATCATTCCTGTAATTGTGATGCAGTCATCGTAGAAGAACCAATCCATGAATATCAAGAAAATTTGGTTTGTAGTTCTCCTAAAACTCTCCATATAGGGAGAATACCATGGTGCTAGCAAATGGAAACAATACTATGTGTCTTCCTTAGATAAAAAGGAGATTCTCAATTGCCCTTTATTAGAGATACATCTAAAGAAGACTGCTGAGGTTATGAATATGCAAATGTCCATTAGATCCTCAGTCAATGGACCTCATACATACCCTGTGGGACATCCTAAAAATTTTCTCATTCTCTACCCACCTTCACACAAACAAAAATCTCAACACCAACCTAAACTCATCCTTTACCCACTGTCACATAAACCTCCACCTCCACGTAAATCTGAGTTTACCCTTTACCCACCTAAGCATGATGTTGTTGCTCATGCACACTACACTAGAAACAATTTGTGACCACAACAACCCACCCCAACACCATTACCTTTTCCTAATCCCATCTTGCTTAGAGCTCCTCAATTAACTCCTATGAAGTATGATCTTGGTGAACAACTCAATCATACTCCACAAAGATATCAATTTGGGATCTTCTTCAGAATTCACGTACCTATCACACTATGCTCTAAACAGCCTTACAAAAAATTCATATCCCTTCTAATGGGCGACCGAATGACATAGAGGCCCTAATTCAAGGATCAAATGCTGATATTATTTTCCACCAAAGTGAACTCCTCCCTATGGAAATACAAAAAAAAAAAATTTCTTTCATGATCATAGCTCAATATAGTATGATAGGGATAAAGTGAACCCTTTTTGACAGTGGCTTCACTCTTAATGTGTGTAGTGTAAACCTTTTGCACAATCTTAGATTGGATAAATAAAAAATTCAACCCAATTCTTTATCTATCAAAGGATTTGATGATGTAGAAAATCAACCAATTGGTGTGATTACTTTTCCTATTAAACAGTTGGATAATCTACATTTCAAACACCAATTCATGCCATGCCCCATAGTCTTTCATATTTAATCTTCTTTTAGGAAGACCATGGATTCATGAGATGAATGCAATGCCTTCAATTCTTCATCGTAAAATGAAATATGTTTACAAAAACACATTATAAACAGTGAGACTGATCAAGAGCCTTATAGTGTCTTGCAACTTGAGGAAAACAAAGAGAACCCATTGAACCCCTTAACCCCAACCACACAAGTGGAACCTGTGAAAAAAAAATCCACAAAGATATTAGAAAATGATTGGGGTTCCTTAGATTTCACACCAATATTCATGGAAGAATGCAATCTCACAACAAAATACTCTAACAAGGGAAACAAAAAAATATTCATGTCAACGAAAAAATTGGAAGAATCGTCGAAAGCATCCACGTGAATCACTTTAGAAGAAGAAGAAAATTACACAAAAAACTTTGATAAACTTAATCATGAACAACCATCTGATCCAAAAGCAATGAAAAGGACTTATGGAAGAGGTTATGAACTTATGAAACAACTTGGATATAGTGAAAAAGGATGTGGTGCTAGAGAAGAAGGTATCTATGTGCCCATCAATCCTAACACACAAGAAACGACTCATGGTCTTGGTTATTTTCTATTGATATAAATCACTAAGCCTTCACTCAACATCAACATTATTACAAAGCATTCTTCTAAGATAATAGAAACTAGTGGTCTTGATGGTTATCCTTTACAAACAAAGACATCTTCGCTTAATGTCAATGTTATCTCGCAAAACGCTAATGATTTGAATTCATTAGATTTTACAAACCCCCATGAAGGAGAGATCAAAATATTGCAATCTAAAGAGTCTTGCATAGGTATGACATCTTGTACTAGTTAATCAAGAGATATATTTGTCACATAATCAAGGAACATCTACCATTGATGAAGAGGGTATCTTTTAGAGACTCCTTCAAGATCACTTCATATCTCTCTCCCCATGAACTCGAAGGAAATTTTATTTCAAAAATTCATTATGTGCCTATCATAGAGTTCATGGTCATTCTACTTATGTGTGCAATGCTTTGAGTAGTAAATTTTTTTTTTAAAGGAGTTTGGTGTTCTTCCCTATGTGGGGGAACCTAATTCCTCTAATTGATATTTATTTTCACTCTACCATACATCTTATCAATCATTTTGACTCACATTTATCTTGCACTAAGTGGGGGAAAGGGGTTAAGTAGCCTCTGTCCTCATATGTCACTCATCATTGCTTCTTTTGGCTAGTTGTTAACCTTTCATGAACATATAAGAGAAAGCTTGGGATGTGGACACATGCCTTAAGTTGGCTCACATGTGACATACCACTTTTCATTAAGCATCTTATAGGAAACATATAATCATAGGTCTTTCTAAGTAAGCCTCATGTCTTTTTTTTGAGATTCTTCATTTTAAAGCAATTGCTCACATTAATGGTGTTAGCAACCTCTTTAAAGTTGGGGCATACACCAAAACTCATATGTCATTATGTGATTTGTTTCTTCTTGTGATGTGTCTTTTTCTTGGTGGAGTCATTGAGCTTGATTCCCTCCAAGAATGTGATACTTCTGTTGACACATCTTCTTGGAGATATTAAGCACAATGTCCCCTAAGATGAGACATTGCACAAATTAAGAAAATCCCTTTGAACACCTCTGCACTATCTCTTGCATTGACAATGTCTAGAGGTGAAGAATGTCAAAGTTTTTCCTACCTCATAGAGCTCCTAAGATCATTTATTTGGTTCCTATTAAATTTTTAGGAGTGTATAACTTTCTAGAGATTGAGTTTTGACTTTTCCCCCATAGCCACTCTTTTGCATGTGTGTGAGAGTACATACCTACCATGAGTGTATGTGTGAGACCCACCAGTGATACTTGATACTATGCTATTTTATTATTTTGGATAGATAGTTTGATTTTTCGTTTTAACTATTGGCATTATGTTTTGATACAGATTGATGCTTTATGATGTTATTTAGGTTATGATGTTTTGACATTAGACCTTGTATTTGATTTCATAGTATGGTGATGTGAACTTTAGACCTCATATTAGATATTATTGATTAATATGGATGCTCAAGTAGAATAAATAAAAGTTATGAATTTTGAATTATTGTTACTTTATGAACAAAAAATGAATAAGCGTTATTAGGAGGATTTAATGGTGATGAATTTATGTGACTATTGTAACTATGAATTGATTTTCTAATGTGATTTAAATGGGATGGAAATTGTATGTTGTGAATATATATGTTTTAGTTGCTTTGAATATATGATTTTATTGGATATATTAATGTGTGAAATTGAGTGTGCAGGTACAAATTCCATAGCCAATGGAATTGGAGGTCTTCAAGGAACCCTATGTGATAAACCCTGTGAATGCTGACAATAGTCCATGGGGACTATAGTCTTATTGTGATGTAAAATTTGTAAAGTGGTTTGAGACTTGAATGTTATTTTAGTATATAGTTTTATTTTAAGTGTTTAAATGTTTTAAGTGTTAAGTTGTATTTAATTTGTAAAATTTTAATTGGGGGTATTTGTTTTTTTTATTATTATTTATCTTCTTTATTGACTCAAAAAGGGGTTAAAAAAGGTTATTTTATGTTTTTTCTATTTTTTTTAAACACCTAGGGTGTTAACCCAAGGGTTAGACACTTAATTCAAGGTATATCTAGAACTAAAATCAAGATATGACCTCTCAAAAAGGCCTAGCTTTAAGGGTGACGAATTTGGATTTTGAATGGGTTGTAAATAGATGCTTTTTGAGCTGATTTTCTTTTATCTTCAGTATTTTTATAGCAAGAATGGTTTTTGGGAAAGAAATTTTTGGGAACTTCTATTTATCTCTTTCTTTTTTTGATTATTGGGGAGATTGGATTTCATTGGAAAAAAAAATTGGGTACTCTTTTCTGGTTCTAGTTTTTGGAAGAATTTTTGGGTGGAATAGAGTTTGAAGGAAAAGCTTGGGCGCTTCTACAATTTTCTTCCTGGAAAGCATAAGAGGTTGGCTTCTATCATTTTGTATTTGATCTTGGTTGAAATTGTTAATTTTTGAAAATGCTGCGAGTATTCATTATTGTATTGTTATGTGTGGGTTTTTTTTTATTTGTGTTGGGTTGTATGGGGATGTCTCTCAGATTTTGAGAGCTTCCCAAGTATGGGGTTGAGAGAGGATGAACCTCCAATGGGGAAAATTCCAACCTTTGAGAAGGTGGAGATTTTGGGTATGAGTACCCACATTATGGGAGTATGGGGTTTGTTAGGTATGAGTGCCCAGGGTTATTTTATGGAGTTGGATGGATGGAGAAGTGGAGAGAATTTGTGATACTATACAGATCTATATCTAAATATATATGTTTCCCCATTGGGTAGTGATATCTCCTAAGTCTCCCCCTTTCTTGAATCTTTGAGAAGATTCAATGTGCATGTGAATCCCTAGGTTTTTGGGGTTTATTGTATTTATTTTTGTGTTTGATGTTGATGCATGTTTGAGAATGTGTGTAACCTGGTTCCTTTGATGGCCTCCAAGCTCGGGGGTGACTGGTTTTCCAGTCTAAGGTTGGGTGGTGAGCACCCCATTGGCTACAAAAGAAATTTGTGTTATGTGTAGGTTCTACAGATTTATTTGAAGAGATCATTCTGTTTTGAAGAAGTTGCAAAAAAAAGAACTATATGTTTTCTTGTGTACAAGTTATTGTAAACTACCCAGTAGGACAGATTGTAAAAGTCATAAATGACTTTCATAAAAAAAAACTTGTTGAGCTATTGTTAAAGTTTTGTGTTACTTGCTAAAAGAGATCATTTTACTATTCAGTTAAATTATGTGAGTAATACTGTTATTTTAAATACATTTTCTGTAGAATGATGTAAATTCTTCCTTATGGCTTTTGTAAAGAAAAAAGAAAGAAAGAAAAAAACAAGAAATGGAAAATAATCAGTTTTGTTTATTGCAAATTTTGTATGCAAAATGTGAATATAAATAGATCAATTGAATTATAGATTAAATGAATAAATTCCTTATGTCTGTTCTTTTACAAAAAAATTATGAACTCTCAACTTGAAAGAATGATTGTTAAAATTTTACATGAAGAAGAAAAGAAGGAAATTTTGTGCATGTATGATTAGAAAATTAGAAATTTTAGCAGAGAATATATATATATATATGGCCTTCTTAAAAACTTGTTTAACAGTCAATGGATATCTGAATTTCTTAAATCACGGAGACTTAATTACATTTCGCTGTACAGTTAGAAAAGTGATATGTGGCCATAGTTATACAAAAAAAAAAAAATGATATATGTTCTTCTGGAATTACTATGTATACCCCTGTTGTGTCTATTGTTTTAACTCTTTATGGGGTACTTCTAAATGTATTTGCGGACCTGCAATTCAAACAACAAACTATGGAAGTAAATTAGATTCATAATTAGATAAGAATTTTTACCAATATTGTCAATTAGGTAAACCAAACAAGCAGGCCCAAAATCTTAATTTCTTCGCTTACTCAGGTTGCTCTCTCATAACTCCCTGTTGATAATTATAAAATACATAAATAAATTAATTAAAACTGCAGCCTTGTCTCTGAGAATGTTTGGGTTTCCTCAATTCACCGAAAGAATGTTGGTCTCTTTGTCTATAATCTCACACTCTCTGGTTTCCGTAACAGAGCAATCTGTATAATTTTGATTAAAATCCGTCATTTGATGTCCACTGCCTCAAAAAAATAACGAACACAAAGGAAAAAAATAAAATAAACCCTGTCGTAAAAAGCTTTTAGGGTTATTGGTATAGGCGATCAAAATACAAGAATGGGATCTAGCGAATAAAGTAACGTGTGATTTGTCTTTATTTAAATTATTTTATTTAACCCGTGTTTGAGGCGCTTAAGGAGGGACAAGGTAGGGAAAAATCTTAAAAGTTACTAAGTTTTTAGTTTTCAAAAAAAGAACATGCGTGGCTTTAGTTAAACTCATCTTAATTTCCATTCCATCATGCTTTTAAGGGAGGAAAAATCAAGACTTTAAAATAAGGTAACCTTATAATAAAAGCTTTGTTTAGATTGGAAGCTTCAAGATTTAAATTATGGGAATTTAAAAAAAAGCATGTGATGAAAGTCTAATATATATATGCAAAAGCTACTTTTTAATTTAAAAGTAATTTATAGTTTGTTTCTTTAGATTAGTGAATTATATTTCTATTTAGGAAGTAACTTTTTTTACAAAGACTTATTTTAATATATATATTTATATCTATAAGGTTTTTTATTTATTTATTTATTTATTGTTCTTTTTAGTAGTAATTATATTTATGTAAGGGTAAATTAATTATGTTAAAAGATTAATTAAATAAATAAAATATTTATTTTATATATATATACAAAGAATAAATAATTTTAGTAATGATAAAAATAGTTAAATATAAACATAAATATAAATATGTTTGTAAATAAAAATAAATAAAGAGTATATTATTGAATTAATTAGTAAAATATTTTTGGCTTTGGTTATTGAATTTAGATATTAATGATGAAATGATGATAATTAATTTTTGTATGCAATATTGGGTGGATAATATAGTAGTGTCTATACGTTTTTATGATAGAAAAATTGTTAGTTGTGTTTTTGCCTTAGGTGTAAAATTTAGGGCATTACATTTTGGTATCAGAGCCAGGTTTTCAAACACCGGGAGCTCTGGGTTTATGTGAACGTCATGTTAATAGACATATTGACATTGTCATGTAGAGGATGGCACCTAAGAGAGGAGTAGGGCGCGGACGCAGTCGTGGACATGGTAGAGGACGTGGAGCACAAGGAGAGAGATCTGCAACACCACCAGTAGTACCAGAGGTTCCTGAGGTACCACAAAATGAGCCACAACCAAACCTCAATTCACAGATCCTCCATGCACTCAAAGATTTGATTGGGGTGATACATGCCAGATTGCCAAATGTAGGGGAGGGTCCCCATCATGAGCAAACACAGGATTCTATAGAAGCACATAGGTCTGAGCGAAGAGAGCGTAGCAGGAGTCCCCCTCGTGTACCTAATGAGCAGTATGATGATGGAGAGAGAGGTTCAGTTCATATGGATCCTCCACCTTATGTACCTCGACCAAAGGTACGAGTTGAGCCTAGAGTAGCTCGTGATGTAGGTGATGAGATTAGGGACTTATTACGTTTGCGTACACCAAAATTTGAAGGAACCACAGATGGTGTTGAGGCGGAAGCTTGGCTTCTTAGTCTTGAGAGGTGTTTTGGGTTGCGTACATATGCGAGCAATCTCAAAGCACGTTTTGCTATACATTTACTTGGAGACACAGCATCCACATGGTGGCGCTAGGAGGAGCGCAAGCATCACTTTACTATGGACACCATTACATGGGAGACTTTCCTTGAGCGTTTCAGAGCACGCTACTTGTCTGAGCATTTTATACAGTGTCGCATTGATGAGTTTCATGATCTTCAGCAGAGGGGACTGACAGTAGCTCAGTACGAGAGCCGGTTCCTAGAGTTGTTGCATTATGTTGACTATCTTCATGATGAGAAGCTCCTTGTCAATCGATTTATCCGAGGTCTAAATGCTAGCATATCAGGACCTGTACGTATGGCTGATCCAGAGAACCTTCAGGTTGTAGTGGAAAAAGCCGTTATTGCAGAGGAGATTCAGGGGAAAGCCTGTGATGCATGAGAGCGATATCAAAACCGCAATCTATTTACTCAGTTACAGGGTTTTCGTCAACCTCCTCTTCCTTCTAAGGGAGGATCTAGACCCCCTACAGGATCATCTAGGCATTTCCAGCAGCAACAATTTAGTCAGAGGACTAGGCCTCAGCAGGGATTTCAGGGTGGACAGTCTAGGCCATGGCGATCACAGGGTCCCCATAGGGATCAACGTCTACAGACACAGGGTGCTACTCCAACACGTTCTCAACAGCCTTCTCGTGGTGGACATAGTGGTTCTACTAGGTCTAGTGGACAACAGTTCAACAGGACACAATCATCTCAGGGTCAGAATAGAGGTGCTTGCTTTGTGTGTGGTGAATTAGGACATTTAGCCAAGGAGTGTCCTCAAGGTTTTACAGCTGGAGGGTAGCGAGCAAAAGGATCTGAGCAGACAGTGGGGGATGCAGGGAAGTTTCATAGAGTTTATGTGGCAGTCGAGAACTGCCAAGCTGAGCATCAGGCCATGGTAATTGAGGCCCCAGGTATGATTGGTAACACTCATGTATCTATTTTATTTGACTATGGGGCATCGGATTCTTTTATATCCCCTTCTATAGTGGAACGTGGCGGGCTAGTGGCATCTAGGCAAGACGATAGATGGGAGGTTGAGTTAGCCTCAGGGACCAAGGTTTCTATTGATTCAGTTGTCAGAGCTTGTCCTTTGCGAGTTGGAGATTTGAACACTTTAGTTGACCTTCACATTACTCCTTTGGGCTCCTATGGATTAGTTTTGGGTATGGACTGGCTCGAGGCACACCAAGCTAAGCTAGATTGTCGTTGAAAGATGATTGAGTGTGTAGATGATCAGGGTACTGTAGTGGTGATTTCAGGGGTACAGAGACCCATTTCCCTTCGCACTATATCCGCTATGTAGTTGAAGCGGTGTATGCGAAAGGGATGTCAGATGTTTGCCATCACCATCAGTGATTTGGATGAGGAGAAGATAGAGACTTCATTGGATGACCATCTCGTTCTTGGGGAGTTTTCAGATGTTTTTCCTTCTGAGTTACCAGGTATGCTGCCATGGCGAGAGATTGACTTTCGTATAGATTTGATACCAGGGGCTCAACTGATATCAAGGGCACCTTACAGGATGACTACACATGAGCTAAGTGAGCTCAAGATTCAGTTAGAGGAGTTGCTAGAGAAGGGCCATATTCGTCCAAGTGTCTTGCCTTGGGGTGCTCCTGTCATCTTCGTGAAGAAGGATGGATCCCTTCATCTTTGTGTAGATTATAGACAACTAAAGAAGGTGACAATCAAGAATCATTACCCACTTCCGAGGATCGATGATTTGTTTGATCAATTGCAGGGAGCGAGAGTGTTCTCAAAAATTGACCTTAAGTCTGGTTATCATCAGTTGCGGATTTCAGAAGCAGATATTCATAAGACCGCTTTCAGGACTAGGTATGGCCACTACGAGTTCACAGTGGTACCATTCAGACTGCCAAATGCTCATGCAGTGTTCATGAGCCTCATGAATGGAGTATTTCATACTTTCCTAGATTGGTTCGTGGTAATTTTCTTAGATGACATTTTGATATTTTCACAGTCTGAGGAGGAGCATGAGGAACACTTGCAACAGTTTCTTCAATGTCTGAGGGAGCATCAATTATATGGTAACTTGTCGAAGTGTACATTCTTTTGTTCAAAGATTCATTATCTTGGTCATATTATATCTGGTGATGGTATCTCAGTAGATCCATCAAAGATCAGGGCAATTATGGATTGGCCAGCACCCACTTCAGTGACTGAGGTTAGGAGTTTTATGGGCTTAGCAGGCTATTATCGTCATTTTGTTTAGGGTTTTTCTCAGATTGCACATCCTATCACTTCCCTTCAGCCAAAAGGGAAGAGGTTTGAGTGGACAGATTAGTGTGAGAGGGCCTTCCAGACCCTCAAGGAGCATCTCACTAGTGCTCCCATATTAGTTTCCCAGATCCATCAGGAGATTTCATGGTATGCATTGATGCCTTGATTGATGGCTTAGGTGTAGTACTTATGCAGGAGGGTAGAGTGATCGCTTATGAGTCACGAAAACTCAAGACCCATGAGTTGAACTACCCTACTCATGATTTGGAGTTGGCAGCAGTGGTTCACACTCTAGTTCATTGGAGACATTTTCTTCTAGGTCATCACTTTGAGTTACATTCAGACCACTAGAGCCTACAGTACTTGTTCACACAGCCGAATTTGAATGCTCGTCAACGACGTTGGATGGAGTTTTTATGCGAATACGATTTTGATGTGCATTACATAAAAGGGAAGGAGAACGTTGTAGCAGATGCTTTGAGTAGGAGGCGACATGAGCTATCATCCATGACTTTGGGCATTGATTTGAGGAGTCAGATACTGCAGAATTTATTTGGGGATGAGTGGTACATGGAGGTCGAGCAGGAAATCCAGTCTCAGAGGGCCCTAAAGGGAAAATTTTTAGGATATACCTTAGAGTCTGATGGTTTATTACGTCATAATGGTCGCATCTATGTACCTAGTACAGGAAATCTCCGTACAGTCATACTTTCAGAAGCACATAGACCACCTTATGCAGCACATCCAGGGGTGAAGAAGATGCATGCTGACCTTAGACAATTATATCATTGGGCAGGGATGCGACGAGACATTGCTGCTTTTGTGACTCGGTGCCTTGAGTGCCAGAGGGTCAAAGCCGAGCATCAACACCCAGCAGGTCTTCTCTATCCGCATGAGATCCTTGAGTGGAAATGGGATACCATTTCAATGGACTTTATTGTTGGTCTACCCTTGACTTCACGCCGTCATGATGCCATCATGGTAACTGTGGACAAATTGACCAAAGTAGCCCATTTTTCACCTGTGCGTACGACTTATACAGCTCCAGCAATAGCAAGAGTATTCTTAGATGATGTTGTTAGACTTCATGGAGTCCCTCAGAGGATCATTTCAGATAGAGACCCACTCTTTACATCAAAATTTTGGACATCATTGCACCAGGCATTGGGCACTCAACTCAACTTCAGTACGGCTTATCATCCTGAGACAGATGGGAAAACAGAGAGGGTGAATCAGGTTTTAGAAGATATGCTACGTATGTATGTGATGGATCACCAATCTCGTTGGGAGGATTATTTGTACTTGGTTGAGTTTTCCTATAATAATGGGCACCACAGTTCTTTGGGCATGCCACCTTTTCAGGCATTGTATGGAAGACCTTGCAGGACTCCTTTGAGTTGGGATCGCATAGAGGACAGAGTGGCTATTGGACCAGATTTGGTGCAGGATATGGAGCAGCAAGTAGATCTGATTAGGCAACGTCTGCGAGAGGCACATGACCGTCAAAAGAAGTATGCTGATGCTAAGAGAATTGATAGAAGCTTTTCAGTGGGTGACCGAGTATTCTTGAGAGTGAGACCACATAAGAGTCCAATCCATTATGGGAAGGGCTCTAAGCTGGCACCCCGATTTGTGGGACCATTTGAGATCTTGGAGCGGATAGGTCCCATAGCTTATCGTTTAGCCTTGCCACCTAGCCTATCATGCATCCACGATGTGTTTCATGTTTTAGTTTTATGACATTATGTGCATGATGATTCTCATATACTAGATTGGGATGCCTTGCGGGTGGAGTCAGACGGTCAGCTAGCATTGGAGCCCATTCGCATTTTGGATCGTCGGGCGCTGGTCCTTCGAGGGCGAGAGCTGGACCAGGTCAGAGTTCAGTGGGACAAATATGATGAGGTTGCAGCTACATGGGAGGATGCCTCTCAGTTGAGAGCACTATACCC
>VDFB02193867.1:670079970-670238784 GCA_007258455.2 Sequoia sempervirens
ATTGCAATATTTAATATCTCACCACACATTACCACAAAGAGCACTATAGATAGACTCTTCTCATAAAGTCTCTTTATAGGTGAATATTGCCCAAGTCCCAATACTCTCCCACTTAATATTTATCAAAAAAGAGTGTGGTACTATAACCAAAGAGATTAATCTCATCCTTGGGAATGGACAAACACATTTCATCTCTACACAAAATGAATTTGATAGTATTTATAGGTTTTTCAAAGAGCTTGTAGTGTTTACCTAATTATTAATTTTGTCCATTTGGAATTTTTCTATTCCTAATTATATTTTATTTTTATAGAGTAGGCATGATTCTTATCCAAAAAAAAATGTACTTTCTAAGTTACATTTCAACACTACTTGAGTCTTTAAACTGATATTGTTGCATGACCTCTCTGATCAAATCAATTCCTTACAAGCATATGTTATAGTCATATATTCTACTTTAGTAGTGAACAAAGAAATTATCTATTACCTCTTTCTCATCCAACTTACTATTCCACCAAATAGAATAAATGTGTACCCACTTGTAGACCTTGTCGACCTTTGGTTCTCAAGTTATTGTACCTATTGATTTATAGTCTTAATGTTATTGGTCATTAGTACTACCTTCTTGGTGTGATTTAATGTTGTATTTAACCTTATCTATATAAAAGTTGGGACACTTTCAGAATCCAATTTTTACCTTTCATAAAATAGTTTCTTATATTTATAAATATGTATTTGGATTCAACATATAATTTTAGTATGTAGAATTATCTCTATAAGATAAAAGAAACTAACTATATAACTAACTATAGTCTATGACAATTGAAAAAGTGAAAAACAAATGAAGTGACATGATCCCCGCTTCTACATCACTCATTTTTACTCTTAACAAAATTAATTGATTGCTAACAATAGTTTGACTTCCTTACAAAGAAAAAACAATAAACATTATGAACCATGATGATATCACAAAACAATAGTGACTCAAGAAATAAGGTGCACATGCTATAAACTTTTCATAATAATAAATATAATTGATATGGAAAAAAACATTTGACTCTAATTAAAAGAAGTAAGGTGCAAGCAATCCCTAAATAATAATGTTTAAAATATATAATTTCCATTAATAAATATTAATTAATTTTAATTTATAATTTTCTCTGAGAAAAGTTCATCATTCCATTAATTGTTTCAAGCGGTGAAGTCGTCAGCGTATTGAATTTCATTTCATGGTGAGAAGAAACAGACGAGTGGATATTACCAAATGACTCAGTCAAGTTCACCTGCAGACTGCGATGTTTGACACGTAATAACTGAAGAATTTCCAAAAGGTTGCGCAAATTTCAAAACGTGTAAACTGCAGATTCATTCCATAGAGATTGGAGCACATTCCATAAAGCTTGGAGTGTATGTACACCGTCCGGTATAATTTCTTGACATAAAATTTGCACTACATTACTAACATCCAAAGCTTCTATACAAAATTTGATCTCTGTGCTGACCGTTACTATTTTGTTATGTTTTAATTGAACAAAGCATTATTCTTAAGTTCGACATAGTCTCAACTTTGAATGAGAGGAAAAACGAGTAGGAAATTGGAAAATTATTAAGATATTCCTCATTTGCTTGTGCATGGATATCTATATATAGCAGCATACAAGCCCACAAACTCAATATTGTTGTAATTTATTCTCTGCTTCTCCAAAATTACAATGGCATACTTCTGGGTTTCTCTACTTTTGGTTTTACTAGTGCCCACGATAAGTGCAGATCCAGATGCATTGCAGGATTTCTGCTTAGCAGATACTTCCTCTTCCACTGTTTTTATGAATGGGCTACCTTGTATCAATCCCACCAAAGTTTCTTCAAAGCACTTTACTACATCCATTTTGAGCACCCAGGGAAATACATCAGGCAATCCATTCGGAGTGAGTGTGACTGCAACAACAACAGACGTTCTCCCTGGCATAAACACGTTGGGGATAATAATGGCACGTGTAGATCTTGCAGTGGGAGCAGTGCTTCCTCCTCACACACACCCACGAGCCTCTGAAATTATCTTCGTTTTGCAAGGTAATCTCAGAGTTGGGTTTGTGGATACGACCAACAAGCTTTTCTCTGCAGACATCAAAGCGGGCGATGTCTTTGTATTCCCCAAGGCGATCATCCACTTTGTTGAGAACATTGGAAACAGCCCTGCCTCTTGTCATAGCGGCTCTTAACAGTCAAGCTCCCGGTACCTCTGTCATTCCCTTGGCCACTTTCGCTTCCAATCCGGCAATTCCCAGCAATGCTTTGGCCAAGTCATTTCAGATCAACGTTGCGGAGGTGGAGACAATCAGAAAGAATCTTGGTGGTAGCTGAGAAATTGATTTAGTATTACGAGATTCTTCCCTTTCGTGGATTTCATTATTGATGATTGATTACTAATTGCTGATTACTGTCGTTCAATATCTATTAATCTGGCAGTTGTCTATTTTTGTATGCATTACTTTTTTGTTTTGTTTCTTAGATTGAATTGAAGCAAGAAGTAAATTGTATTAATCTAACAATTCAAACACGAAGCGAATTGTATTAATCTACCGACTTTGTTATTTGCACTCGCCGGTGTGCATTTCTCTTATCAACTTTTTGGTGTGAAATAACTGGTTTCTCGACTCTTCTCTGATACCGACCATCTGGTTTTTCTAGAAACGGAAACGTAAAAATCATGAATTTAAATAATAATATTGCAGCACAAATTAGTTGTAAAGAAATAATGAAGATTATGAAATGGAATAACAAAATAATAGATAAGACACACCTTTACGGGATAAAACTTGACAATATATCAAGAAAACATCCAAGGATAAAATATCGCTATTCTTATTGCTATTGTTCATGAAACTAATCTTCACATAACTGTTGTTATTGAATTACTATTCATTACAATGATTTTGCTTTCAAAGCAACAAGATATATATAATATTTTCAACTTGTGTTAAACATAGAAAAGCTTTGTTTTATTTCCTTGTTTTTATTGTTTTATCCTTTTGTTTTATTTCTTTATCTTTTCTAAAGATAAGATTTTACTTTATTTATATTTTATCGTTGAAACACTACTCATCTAAATTTGAATATATCTTGTCAATTGTTTAAGACAAAATTATTTATTTAATTAATTTTGTTACAAATAAGATAAATTGTATGGGATGTTTGAAGAAAAATGGAAGATTATATGAAATGGAGATTTAATAGTACAAGAGGTTTTGAAAAATAAAGATAATAAATAAGATTAGCACACTATCATCCAAACTTCTTGATGAAATCTTTATATCTTAGATATTATAAAGTTAGAAAATATATATATCTAAGAAGAGAATTATATTATAATAGATATTATGGTGTAGTTGTAGTTTTGTTAAAGGTTGTAAAAGTAGTTTTCGTATTAAGAAGATCGTAAGATTTTGGGTAAGGGTAAAAATCAATAGATGGTGAATAAGAACAACAAAAACACATTGATTTATAAGAAACTGTGTTGATGTAACTAGCCTAATGATATCAAATATAGTTTGCATATGTTCTTATCTTCTAGCGTCAAAAAAAGACTTTGTTAAAGGAAAGAAGAATATTCACTCAATCATAAATATATAAATATTTGTTGGGATATTAACTTTTCAAAGTTTTAAATTATTTGTAAATAAATAAATAATTTAAATAAAGGTGAAAAGTAGAAATATCTTAATTTCAAATAAACTAAAATTGTAACTTGTTAGCTCTAGCTTGTCTAGAGTTAAGGAATATTCAATTGATGTTGAGTTTCTTTCTTATTAGGAGTTTTTGGAATTTATTTACTGCTCTTTTGTTTGTCAAATATGTAGAATATGAGTCAACCATGAAAAATCAAATAATCCACTCATTTGATAAATATTATTGCAACATGTATATAAAATAAAAGAAAAAATATAAAATTTCTCACTCGTGTATTGGGTGTTTCATGTTTCATTAAAGTGAAAGCCAATATAGAGAACTCACATAAAAAGGTTAAAAGGATAACAAACATACTAACTCTACTAACTTCATTTCTAAATTTCAATATTATATAAGAACAAATAGACAATGAAAGTTGGACATGAGTAAATGAATTACAAATGTTATGCACTATTTTCGACATAGCTAAGTTTAATCATTATGTTAATGAATTAATATAACTAGTCCTTTATATATGTCGGGACATATTTTTTAGTAATTTCTTTAGAAGTTTTCAATGTTGAGGACGAGGCATTAAAAAAACACTCAATTATTTAAATTCTTTTAATCATTTAGTCAACTTCATCTAGAAATTATTTCCTAACTACAATGATACATTTTGAAATATAGCTTTTGCAATGAAGCCCAATATTCATAAAACAATTTTGAAATACTACACATTGTTGTAGTGTATGCAATTCAATTTGATAAAGAGAAAATAGGTCCTTTTCTTAAATGATCTTAATGAGAACTACACTAGGGTCAACCAATTCTATTTGAAGAAGAATATAATACATTACTAATATAATAGAAAAAGCATATTATTCTAGTTGATTATAATATGTTTTAAATTTGGGAACTTATAATTTTCTAAAAAGGATTTTTTTAAATAAAAGTGGCAGAGCCACAAATTTTTTATTGATGTATAAGGAGTTTACATACAGTGACAAAAGGGGAGCATAATACATCAAAAAATTATGTATATCCCATAGAAAGATACAAAAAAACACAATATTCGTGGATTTCACAAATCCATAAAAAAAATTGATAAGTTTTGAAGAATGCCAACTCTTGCAAGATAACAATTTAGAATGGAAAAACCCTGCAAAATTCAAGAGAGATTGAAGCCTACATGACAAGGCCAATAAAGCACATAACCAAAAAGCTAAGATGAAACAAGATTGAAGAGCCAGTGAAGCCGAGGAAAATCCATTAGTGACTTTTCAAGGGAGAACATAAATAACACCGGAAAACCTGCACATTTGAGATGAACACAAAAAAAATAAAAATTCCAAAGAAACCTTATGTGTCCCCAAAAAGTGTATACCTTGCTTGATATGGGAATAATTGATGACAAATTAGACTTAATGATGCCTTTATTTAGTGTTGTGAGGTGTTTTGCACATCCACACTAGGTCTTGGACCCTTGCAAACTAAATAAAATGCATTTATTGATGTCTTGTAAAGGTGTTGTAAAGTGTTGTAAAAGAATTTCACACTTCTCTAGACTAAATGGACCTATTTTCCCCTTAATTCAATATTATAAAATATATTTAATGGCATTATCACATTAATCTAGAAGGCTTTTAAATTAAACTTAACTTTAATCTAGTGTTGTAATGTGTTTTATGCATTCACATTAGATGGTGTACCTCTCCAGGTTGTGTGGACCCTATTTTAATGGTATAAAGTATATTTAATCATACTTTCACATTTAATTTTGTGTCCCAAGGCCTAATTGACCTTTACATCATCATTAATAGGTCCCTATGGCTCCATATTGTGTATCCCAAGGTATAATCAAATACCTAATGAAATCAACATAAGAACTAAAATTCTTCATTCACCAACAATCCAGTTGGCAAAAGGGGCCCTTTGGGATTAAGTCACCCATTTGGGTGAATGAGTCCCTACTAGGTGGGACTAAGTTGCTCAGAGTGGCGAATTAGTCCCATTTGGGTTATTTTTTATTTTTGAGCAATAAAATTTGGATTTTAAGTTTTCTTTTCCTCCATGTTGGCCTTGGGGATCAAATTAACTAGAAAATTAAGAGAATTTCCTATAAAATAAAGCCTCTAAACACTAATTCATAACTCATTCATCTAATTCATCATTTATCTTCCACCTCAAGTCAAGTAAGCTAGGGTTTTTACATTCTAAGTCATCAAGATAACTTTCAAGGACGTTCAAGGGCAGATTCTTAACCTATTGTTGTAGAAATTCAAGACCTATCATCATGGAAATGTTCTAATTCCATTATTTCATACTTCATTATATTATTTCTTCATTTTGGTTTAATTACCTAAAAAGGAGTTTGACCAAGGCAAACCGCCATGCCCTAACATCCAACATTTATTTCTCTTTCATTGTGTGTTCATAGATTTAGATAATTTGAAGGTTTTAAGATCATTGAAGAATAGTTTTCAAAGTTTTTGAAGACCTCTCCTTGCTTGCAAAGAAAAAATATCCACTAAAATTCACTTTCAGGCCCGAAAATCAGAGTTTCAAAACCAGATACCAGTCACAAAATGAAGTGCAGACCTCGGGCTTCCTTTTCCACTTTCAGATTTTTAGAAATTTAGAAGTGCACTAAGTTGCCAATAGTGGCAAGTTAGTCCTATTGAACCTATTTTTCAGATATTTCTATAGATTTGGATACCCATTTGGCCAACATGGGCTCCAGAGCAATTTTTCCATATTTGGAACTAAGTCACCCAGATTGGCACAACTATCCCAGTTGGCTTCTACATCAGGTTTTTTCAGGATTCCAAACCTACCTTTTTCATCCTCTAGATGCACACCTTCAGTTTCATCAATTTATGTTACAATTTATCTTCATTTCTAGGTATTTTTGCATACATCACTATGCTTTCAAACAACTTGCATTTCTTAGATATTGCATTAACAATCACCTTTCTTTTTCAGTTTATTGCATTTAGACATTGTATTATAGCATATTGCCTCCATCCTTGCATTAATTTTGAGTGTAGAGATTATGTATTTTATGTCCATTTCTCTCCTTTTAGGTGAAAAACCCTAAAAGAGTTAGAGAACCCTTGGATACCAAAATTTCTATCCACATTTTGGTGAACCCAACTTTATAACCTTTTACTTCTAATTTCAAGTGCATTTACATCCTAGGAATCACTTGCATCAACATTGCATTAGGTTTTTCATTATTTCATTTGCATCCTAGGGTTTTAAAAATTGAATAAGTGAAAAGCTCATATAGCTTGCATTATTTTGCATTTCATTTCATTGAAAAATAGTAAAATTCTTCATTTTCACTTTACATCTACCTCATACAACAAGAAAAACATAAAAATCAAAAAAAAAAAATTGAAAAATTTGAAAAAAAATCCCTACTAGGTCTAACTCACCACCTTGGGCAACTTAGTCCCTGTGTAGTCCTAAAACTATTGTTTATAGAACTAAAAACCCTATTTTTAAAGCTTATGTTTGCTGCCATTATCTACCTATATTAGTTGGCTGAGTTTTGTAAGATGTATTTCATCAGATCTAGCCTAAATTAGGTCATTTCATGCATTTTAAATTTTGAATTTGAATTTCAAACATTTCATCTTTCAGGTTGATGCATAATGTAATCAAAATATTACCTTGTTTCACATCTGAAAAGTACATTTAAACATTTCACTTTATGTCATTGCATTGTACTTTCTTTACTTAACATGTTTTCTTTCAAGAGACGTGGCTTTGATTTGGTTAAAAATTGGTTGCATAAATACAACATTCCCTCCTATGAGTTCAATTTTGGTTACAACAATGAGGTCATTAAGAAACATGTTAATCATCAAGCCATTGACACAATCCTTAATATTACATTTCTCATTGGTGAGAATGGTACTAGTATTGACAATCATAACAATCATACTTGTTCTTCTCCCAATACCTCTCCTATTAGTGACAAAGGTATCTTGGTGAAAGAAGATACAAGTATTGAGGGTCATGATTTTCCATCTCCTCATTCCCCTTTGGAAGATGTTAGACAACAAGAACATGAGATCATAGACACATTTATAAATACCACCTTACCTAGTCTCCATAACCATGACCATCAACATTCTCCTTCTCCTACTATCCCTCCTCGATGCCACAAGAATAGATTGGTAAATTAGAAGATATACCAATTAAGATTCATGAGAATCTTGACCCTCCCTTCCCTAATGCTCCTACCATTTCGGACAATCTATTTGAAAATCATACTAGTCCTTCTCTTGATGCCTCCCCTACTTGTGATGTAGCTACTTTACAAACCTCAACCTTGGATGAACATATTACAAGGTCTCTTATTAAGGTAGATAATATGGAACAAGAGAATGAGACCTTAGAGAAAAAGGACAATAAAATAGAGTCTTCTCCTAATCTCCTCACTATCGATAACCACGAAAATCCAACCACTGATCATTCCCCTACTTGTGATGCAGTCATTGTAGAAGAACCAATCCATGAATGTCAAGAACATTTGATTCATATTTCTCCTAAAAACTCTCTATCTAGGGAGAATACCATGGTTCTAGCAATTGGCAATAATACTAATGTTTCTTCGTTAGAGAAAAAGGTGATTCTCGATTGCCCTTTATTAGAGATACATCAAACCAATACCGTTGAGGTTATGAATGTGCAAGTGTCCATTAGAGCCCATTTGATCAATGGACCTCATACATACAATGCGGGACATCCTAAGAACCCTCTCATTCTCTACCCACCTTCACACAAACAAAAAACTCAACACCAACCTGAACTCATTCCTTACCCACCATCACATAAACCTCCACCTCCACCTAAACCTGAGTTTACCCTTTACCCACCTAAGAATTATTTTGTTGCTGACACACACTTCACTAGAAACAATCCATGACCACAAAAACCCACCCGAAGATGATTACCTTTTCCTAATCCCATATTTCCTAGAGCTCCTTGATTAACTCCTACAAAGTATGATCTTGTTGAAAAACTCAAGCATACTCCCGCAAAGATATCCCTTTGGGACCTTCTTCAGAATTCACCTACCTATCACACTATGCTCCAAATGGCCTTACAAAAAATTCCTTTCCCTTCTAATGTGTAATCAAATGACATCACAACCCTAATTGAAGGATTGAATGCTGACATTGTTTTCCACCAAAGTGAACTCCCCCCTCTGGAAGTGCAAAAACAAAATGATGCTTTCATGATCATAGCTCAATACAATATGATAGGGATAAAGTGAACCCTTGTTGACAATAGATCTGCTCTTAATGTGTGTACTGTAAACCTGTTGGACAAGCTTAGAGTGGATAAATACAAAATTTAGCCCAATTCTTTATCTATCAAAGGATTTGACAATGTAGAAAAACAATCACTTGGTGTGATTACTTTGCCTATTAAAGTTCGATAGGCTACATTGCAAACACCGATCCATGTCATGTCCCATAATTTTTTAGATAATCTTGTTTTAAGAAGACCATGGATTCATGAGATGAATGCAGTGACTTCAAATCTTCATTGTAAAATGAAATATGTTTGGAATAACACAATTGTGTCGTAGAAAACAAGACCCTTTGCTTTACATGGGATTAATTCATGATAAAACAGACTTAATGAGGTCTTAATTCAGTGTTTTGAGGCATTCTATGAATCCACACTAGGTCTTCTAATCCCTTTGCACTTTTAATCAAAATTTCTGCTTTAGCAATGTCTTGTAAAGGTGTTGTAGAGTGTTCTAAAGGACTTTCATGATTTTCTAGACCTAATGAACCTATTTCTCCTTAATTTAACATTATAAAACATGTTTAATTACATCATCACATTAATTTAGAAGTCTTGTAAAGAAAATGTAACTTTAACCAAGTGCTATAATGTGTCTTGCATGTTCACATTGGTTCTTGTGCCTGCCTACATTGTGTGGACCTCATTTTAGTGTTGTAAAGTGTATTTAATTACACTTTCACATTGAATTATGTGTCCCTAGCCCTATTTTACATTTACATCAACAATAATAGACCTCTATTAACCCATATTGTGCATCCTGAGGCATAATTTAATCAAATAACCAACATATATGTGCTTCCATCATCACAAAGATTTCAGCCTAGAAAATGACTCGTGAATCTTGCATCTCACCTCATTAGCTGTGAATTAAGTCCTTATCTTGCATTTTAATTCCATTTGCCATTAGTGGTGAATGAGTCCCATTTTGAGTCATTTTTGGAGTTTGAGTAGGAAAAATTAGATTTTAACATTAATTTTTGTACATGTCGGCCTATGATGAGGTATAATCAGGATATTAAGGTACAATTTTCTATAAATAAGTATTTTTGTCCTCACTTTACATCTAACAACTCACAATCCTTCAACCAAAGTCGCTGCTTAGTGATTTCTTCACAGAAGTCTGCTAGCTTCCTGGGGCGACCCTGGCGAAGATTTTACATGTTTTGTTGTAGACTTTAAAGATCAATCATCATGGAAAGGTAATTGTCCATTTTTGCATGCTTCATTCCTTTCTTTCATCATTTTGGTTTAATTACCTAAACAAGGTTTGACCAAGGCATACCCCCATGCCCTAACATCCAACATATCTCTCTTTTGTATTATTTGTATATAGATTTAGGTCCTTTGGAAGATTAAAAATTATTGAAGATAAAGTTGCAAAGTTTTTAAAGTCCTCTCTTCATCATTTAAGTCAACATATCAACAAAAAGTCACTTTCAAACCTGAACATGACAATTTTAGAAGCAGACACCTGTAGAGAGCAGAAGTGCAGATCTAGATCCATAAAATCTACTTCTGATTTTGTAGATTCCTATAGGTGGAATAATTCACCACCCATGGAAAATGAGTCCCATCTATAGGCTTGAAAAGTGGTTTTCTTAGAATTCAACTCCCCATAGTCAGAAACATGTTTCCAGAACTTTTTACCAAAAGCAGGACTGATTCGCCCTCTGTGGTGAATCAATCCCAATGGACATTGACAGTGATTTTTGGAACATTCTAGAACCTTCGAAAAACAACAATCTTCCTCCAGGTGCACCCTGTTCAGTCTCATCAATTTATGTTTTCATTTGTTTAAGTTTCTAGTTCATACTTGCAATCAACATTGTGTTTTCCAACATTTTGCATTAGATTAGTTTACATTCATTTATCTACATTTGTAAGCATTAAAAAACACACTTGTAGGACCTCTTTCCATTTCTTATAATGATAACATAAGCATATTTGACCCTTCTTTCTTGTTTTAGGTGAAAAACCCTAGAAGTGCTAGAAAGAAAGTAGGTCCCAAAAATCTATGTTTCAACAGTCTACATAGTTGACACTGACCCTGAGCCTTATAGTGTCTTGCAACTTGAGAAAAAAAAAATAGAACCCCTTGAACTCATATAACCCCAACAACACAAGGGAACTTCCATGCAAAAATAATCCACAAAGCTATTACACAATGATTGGGGTTCCTCTTTGTGATTTCACACCAAAATTCATGCAAGAATGCAAGCTTTAGAAGAAAGACTTTGACAAGGAAATGAAAAGTCATGTCAATGCAAAACATGGAAGAAACATATTTTAATTTTTGGAACACCTAGTTGACTTTCTCACTTCTCAACACCTAAATACTTGTTAAACCTCGCATACAAAAAGTCTATAAATACACATGCAAGAAGGGTACCGTCGAGGGTTAGGAAATAGGGTTTCTCTGGTCAAACCCCACTTTGGTAATCAAACCCTTTAATGAAATAAATGAAATGCAAGAATGATAAACAAATAAATGTAAATGCTATCAACTTTCCAAACCCTTGTTGATGAAAGTCTAAAGATGTGTCAATTGTTTCCTTTGAATGCTTGATCAATGCTTGATTTGATGTTGTAATATGCTTGAATGAAAAGATTGCTTGGATGTGATGTATGATTGTAGGAGATGTAAAATGAGCTGAAAATAACTTATTTATACAATCTCATTCCTTAGTAACCCATTAATACCTCATTGCAGGCTAATATCAAGTCATTTTTCAATAAAAACCTGAAAGAAAATTTAAAATATTTTGAATTTGGATCCAAGGGGAACTCATTCGCCACCCATGGTGAATGGGTCCCACCTTGGACTTGGTGAATGGGTCTCAACACTTTGTTTCATCCCCAAAAGGAAAACAAAAAAGCAAAAATGATTAAGACCAATGCACGATATAGAGAAGAATAGAGGTACGAATAGAATAAGTGTACAAAGAGAGGGAGCATCCAATGCATATTACGAGGGAAACAAAGTACACACACAAAACCAATGAGCTAGTAATGCAAATGTAAGTCAACCATTAACTAAGTTATGGGTTTCTCAATCTTAAGTAATATAAGTAGAAAATGAATAACATAGTTAAGAGACAAAGACAAGTGCATTACAAGGACAAAGGCTAACAACTACTTGTTTCCACAAAGGAAAAAACAAGCATGAGCCAAGGTTGAAGATGGAAAGGATCATGCAATAGTGACAATAAAAGATTCTACAACTATGGCATGATAAGGGAATGGTGTTTTAAGGGATGATAGGAAAGCAGTCAGTATCAATGAAGTGATACTTGTCTAGTATCTCATTCAATGCCCGACATGCTTCGGTTCAATGTCCCAGAACACGATAATATTTTCAGTATGGTATGTTAGAACATTTAGGATCAATGAACAACCTATTTGAAGGTGGTAAGAGTATAAGACCTCAGTTTAAAAGTAATTGAAGTCTCATTCACATTCAAGTGGAAGGTGAGTAGGAAACTTCAGCCTTTTCAATTTGTAAGGTCATTTACATTTGCTAGATTCTCCTTGTTCATGAATGGAAGGAGGGGGAGGACCCATGGGAATCCTAGAATCCTTATTATTAGAATCATTGAATGGTTTTTCATGTGGAAGGAGAATGTTTAAGTTAGGAGGAGAATCAAAGATAGTTGTGCCATCATCTCGAAGTCTCCAATATTCAAAAGGAGGCTTGTCAACATGAGGAGGATTGTAATAGCCTAGTCCTGTTATGTTTTTTTCTATTGGTGTTTGTTCTAGAAGTTGATGAATGTCATGCTCATGTGTTGTGTTACAACCTTGTTTTCTTAGGATAGTAAAGCCTTTTCCATATGTTTGTTCAAGATTGATGGGAGTGTTTGTAACTTTATGATCATAGAATGTGCTTGTTGGGAGGAACTAGGTCCACTTGATGGAGGAATCTTAGGTCCTTTATTTTCAAGATGCAGATAGCCAAAGCGATCAGGAGGTGAAATAGTAGGAAGATTTGGTGGTTTCATGAATGGATAAAAGGCTCCATTGGCTTCAAGGTTATCAAGATAGTCATTTAAGAACTTGTTCATGCTAGCATCATCTTCTCCAATGATGTCAAAATCACGAGGAGGGAAATCAAGAGGAGTTGAAGGAGCATGAGGAATCTCAAGGTCATTAGGATCACAACCAAAGGCACAATTGGACATGTCTACTAAGGATTTCAATGAATTCCAAAACTTATTAAAAGAAAACACCATGATGACAATAAATGCAAGTAATCTAAGATGCAAGGAATAGAAGCAAACAAAGAATCTGGAAAGAAAAATAGAAAGTAAATACAAAAAATAGTAATGCAGGAAATACCTTGAAAGTGCCTGAAAATGCAGAATGGAATGTGCAGGTGGACTGATTTTCCCAAGGTTGCGAATGAGTCCCAGTATGAGATTTTTTTTATGTTTATCAAAAAATTTAATGTGATCTAAATTATTTTCAGATCCCATTGAAGGATGTAGATGAATATTTTTAGTTTTTTCCATGATATGCAATGCAAAACTGAAATATAAATGAGTCTTTCACTAATGCAAGTTAAGGAGCCCTAGAATGCAAAAATAAAACAATACACTAATTGAATGTTGATACAAATGAAGTCTAAGATGCAAGATGGAATTGGAATTAGAAGGCTAATATGTTCAAAATGCAGGTTTTTTGGCTCTCTAGGACTTTCTAGCACTTCTAGGGTTTTTCACCTGAAAGGAGAAAGGAAGGGACAAAGAATCTAGGTAGTTCATTCAAATTAGGAAATGTGTGATGTAATTGGGAGTAAATAGAATGATATGAATGCAACTAAACAATTAAATTAAGAGATTATGAATACAAAACCTAAGATTAATGCAATGTTTTAAAACACAATGTGATATGGAAACAATGAACTATGAATGAATGAATGCAAAACAAATCAAAAGAAGGTTGAATCAGAGTGCACCTAGAAGTTTGATGAAGAATCTAGAATATTCTGAGTGGTATCTAGAATCAAAGAAAATCACCAGTGGGACTCATTCGCCAGTGATGGTGAATCACTCTTGCTTCTAGTAAAAACTATTGAGAACAAATTTCTGAGTATTGGGAACCAGAATATGACAAAACCTAGATTTCTACCCTTAAGGTGGGAGTCATTCGCCACTAGTGGTGAATCAATCCTCTCCCAAAATTTTGAGAAATCAGGAGACAACTCTGCAAAACCAAATCTGAGGATGTTTGCTTGTCGGGTTGTCGAAGTCAATTATGTAGGAAACAAACAAAAAGTCTTCTCTAACCTTAAAATAAGATGTAGTTGACTTGAAACACCTAGTTGACTTCTTCTCCACTTTTCAACAGCTAAATGCTTGTTAAACCTACATACAAAAGTCTACAAATACACATGCAAGAAAGGAAAAATGGTTGAGGGTTAGAAAATAGGGGTTTTCCTTGGTCAAACCCCACTTTGGTAATCAAACCCTTAATGAAATAATAAAATACAAGAGAATGATAAAAAAATAACAAGTAAATGCTATCAACTTACCAAACCCTTGTTGATGAAAGTTTGAAGATATGTCAATGGTTGCCTTTGAATGCTTGATCAATGCTTGATTTGATGTTGTAATATGCTTGAATGAAAAGATTGCTTGGATGTGATGTATGATTGTAGGAGATTGAAAATGAGGTGAAAATCACTTATTTATACAATCTCATGCCTTAGTAACCCATTAATACATCATTGCAGGCCGACATCAAGTGATTTTTCAATAAAAACCCAAAAGAAAATTTAAAATATTTTGAATTTGGAGCCAAGGGGGACTCATTCTCCACCTATGGCGAATGGGTCCCACCTTGGACTTGGACGTTGGCAGGTGTTAGAAATTAAAGTCACATTTAATATGTGTTTTGTGGTTTACATTCCAAAAATGCACTTAATTAAAGAAGCTTATAAAGGGGCATAAATGGTCAAATAAGTCATAAGAAAGGTGTAAAATAGTGGAATTATGCACAGAAATTGTCAAATCTTGTAACAAGACTTTTCAACCCTTCAAAATAGGACTTGATGATGAATAAAAATGTTATTTTTAGGTGAATTGTAATGAATATAGTCTAGAAAAGTGTAGAAATTTTTTATAACACTTCACAACACCTTCACAATATGTCATTATTTGTATTTTAAGGACCCAATGTGCATGTTCAAGCCACATTACATCAATTAATCAAATCAAAATAGACCAAACGCTCAAGGGTAAGGCCCTGAAAATACCATGAAAATGACAATTGGACATTTTGATGGTACAACAATAAACTTTGATGAACTTAATCATGAACAATCACTCGATTCAAAAGTAATGAAAACGCTTTATGGAAAAGGTTATAAACTTATGAAACAACTGGGATATAGCAAAAAAGGATGTGGTGCTCAAGAACAAGGTATCCATGTCCCCAGATCTAAAACACACAAGAAATGACTCATGGTCTTGGTTATTTTACTTTGATAGAAATTTCCAAGCCTTCACTCAACATTAACACTATTACAAAACATTCTTCTAAGACAATAGAACTAGTGGTCTTGATGGTTATCCTTTACAAACAAATACATCTATGCTTAATTTCAATTTCATCTCGCAAAACACTAATGATTTGAATATATTAGATTTTACACCCCCCATAGTGGAGAGATCAAAATATCACAATCTAAAGAGTCTTGCGTAGGTATGAAATCTTGTACTAAGCAAGAGATATCTTTGTCACATAATCAAGGAACATCTACCATTCATCAAGAGGGTATCTTGTCGAGACTCCTCCAAGATCACTTCATATCTCTTCCCCACGAAATCGAAAGAAATTTGATTAGAAAATTTGTTTTGTGCCTATCATAGAGTAGTAAAATTCCTCTAATTGATATTTATTTTCACACTACCATACATCTTATCCATCATTTCAGCTAACCTTTTCCTTGCACTAAGTGGGGGCAAGGGGTTAAGAAGCTTGGTCCTCCTATGTCACTTGTGATTGCTTCTTTTGGCTAGTTGTTAATCTTTCATGAACATATAAGAGAAAGCTTGGGATGTGGATGACATGCCTTAAGTTGGCTCACATGTGACTTACTACCTTTTTCATGATATAGCTTATAGGAAACATATGACTTGGCATAGGGCTTTCCAAGTAAGCTCAGTGTCTTCTTTTCTTCTTCTACTTTAAAGCAATTTCTCACATTAATGGTGTTAGAAACCACTTTAAAATGGGGGCATACACTGAGACTCATATTTCATTGCATGATTTCTTTCTTCTTATGATGCGTCCTTTTCTTGGTCGAGTCATTGGGCTTGATTACATCCAAGAATGTGATACTTCTTTGACACATCCTCTCTTGGAAAAATTAGGTACAATGCTACCTAAGATGAGATGTTGCACAAACTAAGAAAAATTTCTTTGAACACTCCTTGCACATCTTTGCATTGACAATGTCAATGAGTGTCAAGCTTACAGATTTTTCCTTACCTTGTAGAGCTTGAGGATCATTTTATGGTGCCTTATTAAAGTTATTAAGTTTATAAATTTGGTATGGTTGGTGGGAAGCCCATTTGAGGCATGAATTTTCCCCATAGCCACTTGTGTGTGTGTGAGTACATACAAGCCATGAGTGTATGATTCTCACCTTTTTGGACTTCTCACCTGGTGGATAGCCAAGAGTTCCATCACCTCAGAGTGAGTATGCTTTTTTTTTTGGACAAACAACCTAGATTTGACCCACATCGTGTTGGACAAACGGTTGAAACTTGATCCACCTTTTTTTTTTGGTCATTTATACTTCTCTTCCTTCTAGTTATTGCCATTGTATGATCATGCATCTTGTCTATGTAAAATCATTCACCTTGTGTGCATCCTTTCATGCTTATGTTGGTATGAATTAGGATCTCTTAGATCATGGGGACTTGACCAACTCCTTGATCTTTTCATCCATTGTCATCCACATTGGTATATTGGACCCCTCTTGAATATGCACTTTAGTGTGAGGTTGAAGCAAGTTCATCCTCTCACTAAAGTGGGGGCTTAACGTGTCACCAAAAAGTGTATACCTTGCTTGATATGGGAATAATTGACAACAAAATGGACTTAATGATGCCTTGATTTAGTGTTGTGAGGTGTTTTACACATCTACACTAGGTCTTAGACCTTTGAAAATAGAATAAAATGCATTTAACGATGTCTTGTAAAGGTATTGTAAAGTGTTGTAAAAGACTTTCACAATTATCTAGAATGAATGGACCTATTTTACCCTTAATTCAATTATTATAAAATGTATTTAATAGAATTATCACATTAATCTAGAAGGCTTGTAAATTAAACTTAACTTTAATGTAGTGTTGTAATGTGTTTTACACATTCACATTAGATGTCATGCCTCTCTAGGCTGTGTGGACCCTATTTTAATGGTGTAAAGTGTATTTAATCACACTTGCATAATTAATTTTGTGCCCCAATCCCTAATTTACCTTTACATCATCATTAATAGGCCACTATGGCCCCATATTGTGTATCCCAAGGCGTAATTTGATCAAATACATGATGAAATCAACATAAGAACTAGAATTCTTCATTCCCCAACAATCCTACTGGCAAAAGGAGCCTTCTGGGACTAAGTCATCCATATGAGTGAATGAGTCCCTACCAGGTGGGATTAAGTCACCCAGAGTGGTGAATTAGTCCCATTTGGGTTATTTTTGAGTTTTAAGTGGGAAAAGTTGGATTTTAAGTTTTATTTTCCTCCATGTTAGCCTTGGGGATCAAATTCACAAGAAAATTAGGAGAATTTCCTATAAAAGTAAGCCTCTAAACCCTAATACCTAACTCATTCATCTAACTCATCATTTATCTTCCACCTCAAGTAAAGAAAGCTAGGGTTTTTACATTCTATGTCATCAAGATAGCTTTCAAGGATATTGAAGGGTAGATTCTTCAACTATTGCTGCAAAAAATCAAGAATTATCATCATGGAAAGGTACTAATTCCATTATTTCATGCTTCATTACATTATTTCTTCATTTTGGTTTAATTACGTAAAGAGGGGTTTGACCAAGGCAAAACCCCATGCCCTAACATCTAATATTTCTTTCTCTTTCATTGTGTGTTCATAGATTTATGTACTTTAAAGTTTTGAAGATAATTGAAGAATACTTTACAAATTTGTTGAAGACCTCTCATTGATTGAAAATAAAAAATATCCACTAAAAGTCACTTTCAAGCCTGAAATTTAAAGTTTCAAAACTAGATACCAATCAAGAATCAAAGTGCAGGTCGAGGGATTATGTTCCCACTTGTAGATTTTCAAAAATTTAGAAGTGGACTAAGTCACCAGCAGTGGCGACTTAGTTCCAATGAACCTGTCAGAAATGTTTGTAGATTTGGATACCCATTTGGCTAGAACAGGCTCTGGAGCAGTTTTTCCAGATGTAGGACTAAGTCACCTAGATTGGCACAAGTGTCCTAGTTGGCTTCTACATTAGGTTCTTTTAGGATTCTAGACCTACATTCCATCCTTTTTAAGCATTCAAGTGCACACCTTCATTTTTATCAATTTCAGTTACAAGTTATCTTCATTTCTAGGTGTGTTTGCATACATTACTATGTTTTCAGACAAATTACATTTCTTAGGTATTCCAGTAATGATCACCTTTTTTTTTCAGTTTATTCCATCCATCCTTGCATTGATTTTGAGTGTAGAAATTATGAATTTTGGGTCCATTTCTCTCCTCTTAGGTGAAAAACCCTAAAAGAGTTAGAGAACCCTTGGATACCAAAATCATTGTCCACATTTTGGTGAACCCGACTTTAGGAAATTTTACTTCTAATTTCAAGTGCATTTACATCATAGGAATCACTTGCATCAACATTGCATTAGGTTTTGCATTGTTTCATTTGCATCCTAGGTTTTTAAAAATTGCATAAGTGAAAATCTCATATAGCTTGCATTGTTGCTTTTCATTTCATTGAAAAATAGTAAAATTCTACATTTTCACATTACATCTGCCTCATACAATACAAAAAAAATAAAAAACAATAAAAAATATCTATAAAATCTGAAAAAAAATCCCTACTGGGAATAATTCGCCACCTTGGGCAACTTAGTCCCTATTTAGTCATGAAACTATCATTTATAAAACTAAAACCCTTTTTTTAAAAGCTTCTATTTTTTGCCATTACCTACCTATATTATTTGGCTGAGTTTTTGTAGCATGTATTTCATCAGATCTAGCCTAAATTAGCTCATTTCATGCATTTTTTAATTTCAATTCTTCATCTCAAACATTTCATCTTTCAATTTGATGCATAATGTAATCAAAATATTACCTTGTTTCACATCTAAAAATTGCATTTAAAAATTTCACTTTATGTCATTGTATTGTACTTTCTTTACTTAGAATGTTTTCTTTCAAGATTTTTTTCTTTGATTTTATTAAAAATGGGTTGCATAAATACAACATTCCCTCTTATGGGTTCAATTGTGATTATAACATTGAGTTCATTAACAAACACTTTAATCATCAAACCATTGACACAATCCTTAATATTAAATTTCCCATCAATTGGTGAGAATGGTAGTATTGACAATCACAACAATCATACTTGTTCTTCTCCCGATACCTCTCATATTAGTGATGAGGGTATCTTGGTGAAATAAGATACAAGCATTGAGGGTATTGATTTTCCATCTCCTTATTCCACTTTGGAATATGTTAGACAACAAGAACATGAGATCATATAAACATTTCTAAATATCACCTTACCTAGTCTCCATAACCATGACCATCAACATTCTCCTTCTCCTACTATCCCTCCTCGATGCCACAAGGATATATTGGTATTAGAAGATATACCTATTAAGATTCATGAGAATCTTGACACTCCCTTCCCTAATGCTCCTACCATTTGGGACAATCTAATTTAATATCGTATTAGTCCTTCTCTTGATGCCTCCCCTACTTGTGATGCAACTACTTTACAAAATTCAACCTTAGATGAACATATAACAAGCTCTCCTATTAAGGTAGATAATATGGAACAAGAGAATGAGACCTTAGAGATAAAGGACAATAAAATAGATTCTTCTCCTAATCTCCCCACTATCAATAACCATGAAAATCTAACCACTAATCATTCCCCTACTTGTGATGTAGTCATCGTAGAAGAACAAATCCATCAATGTAAAGAACATTTGGTTCGTAGTTCTCCTAAGAACTCTCCATATAGGGAGAACACCATGGTGCTAGCAAATGGAAACAATACTAATGTGTCTTCCTGAGATAAAAAGGTGATTCTTGATTGCCCTTTATTAGAGATACATCTAACCAAGACCACTGAGGTTATGAATGTGCAAGTGTCCATTAAATCCTCCTTGGTCAATGGAACTCATACATACCTTGTGGGACATCCTAAAAATCCTCTCATTGTATACCCACCTTCACACAAACAACAATCTCAACACCAACTTGAACTCATCCTTTACCCACCATCACATAAACTTCCACCTCCACTAAATCCGAGTTTACCCTTTACCCACCTAAGCATGATGTTGTTGCTCACACACACTACACTAGAAACAATCTATGACCACAAAAACTCACCCCAACATCATTACCTTTGCCTAATCCCATCTTGCATAAAGCTCCTTGATTAACTCTTATGAAGTATGATCTTGGTGAACAACTCAAACATACTCCCACACAGATATCGATTTGGGACCTTCTTCAGAATTCACCTACGTATCACACTATGCTCCAAACAACCTTACAACAAATTCACATCCCTTCTAATGGGAAACCAAATGACATAGAAGCCCTAATTCAAGGATTGAATGTTGGCATTGTTTTCCACCAAAGTAAACTCCCCCCATTGGAAATACAAAAACAAAATGATTCTTTCATGGTCATAGCTCAATACAATATGATAGGGATAAAGTGAAACCTTTTTGATAGTGGCTTCACTCTTAATGTGTGCAGTGTAAACTTGCTAGACAATCTTAGAGTGGATAAATAAAAAATTCAACTCAATTATTTATCTATAAAAGGATTTGAAAATGTAGAAAAATAACCAATTGGTGTGATTAATTTTCCTATTATAGTTGGACATGCTACATATCAAACACTAATTCATGTCATGCCCCATAATCTTTCATATAATATTCTTTTAGGAAGACCATGGATTCATGAGATGAATGCAGTTCCTTCAACTCTTCGTCGTAAAATGAAATATGTTTACCAAAATGCAGTCTACACAATTGACACTAATCATGAGCCTTATAGTGTCTTGCAACTTGAGGAAAACAAAGAGAACCCATTGAACTCCTTAACCCTAACCACACAAGTGGAACCTATGCAAAAAAAGTCCACAAATGTATTAGACAATGATTGGGGTTCCTTATATTTTACACCAATATTCATGGAAGAATGCAATCTCACAACAAAAGACTCTAACAAGGGAAATGAAAAAATAGTCATGTCAATGCAAAACTTGGAAGAATCGTCAAAAGCATCCAGGTCAATCACTTTAGAAGAAGAAGAAAATTACAAAAAAAACTTTGATGAACTTAATCATGAACAACCATTCAATCCAAAATCAATGAAAAAGATTTATGGAAGATGTTATGAGCTTATGAAACAACTTTGATATAGTGGAAAAGGATGTGGTCCTAGAAAACAAGGTATTTGTGTCCCCATCGATCCTAACACACAAGAAATGACTCATGGTCTTGGCTATTGTCCGTTGATAGAAATCACTAAGCCTTCACTCAACATCAAAATTATTACAAAACATTCTTCTAAGACAATAGAAACTAGTGGTCTTGATGGTTATCCTTTGAAAACAAAGACATCTTTGCTTAATGTCAATGTTATCTCACAAAATGCTAATGACTTGAATTCATTAGATTTTGCAACCCCCCATGAAAGAGAGATCAAAATATTGCAATCTAAAGAGTCTTGTGTAAGTATGAAATCTTGTACGAGTTAATCAAGAGATATGTTTGTCACATGATCAAGGAACATATACCATTGATCAAGAGGGTATCTTTTTGAGACTCCTCCAAGATCACTTCATATCCAAGATCACTTTATATCTCTCCCCATGGTGGAAAGAAATTTTATTTCAAAAACTCATTATGTGCCTATCATAGAGTCCATGGTCATTCCACTAATGAATGCAATGCTTTGAGTAGTAAAATACAACATCTTAAGGAGTTTGGTGTTCTTCCTTATGTGGGGGGCACCTAATTTCTCTAATTGATACTAATTTTCACTCTACCATACATCTTATACATCATTTTTGACTCATTTGTCCTTCACTAAGTGGGGGCAAGGGCTTAAAATAACTGGTCCTCATATGTCACTTGTGGTTGCCTTCTTTTGGCTAGTCATTGATTTTTTCATGAATACATAAGAGCAAGCTTGGGATGTGGATTACATGCCTTAAGTTGGCTCACATATGATATACTTCTCTATTTCATGATGTAGCTTATTGGAAACATATGACTTGGCATAGGTCTTTCTAAGTGAGATCTCATGTCTCTCTTTATTCTTCTACTTTAAAGCAATTGCTCCACATTAATAGTGTGCTTAACCTCTTTAAAGTTGGGGCATACAAACTCATATGTTATGTGATTTGTTTCTTCTTGTGATGTGTCTTATTCTTGGTGGAGTCGAGGCTTGATTCCCTCAAGAATGTGATACTTTCTTTGACACATCCTCTCTTGGAAAAATTAAGTACAATGTTCCCTAAGATGAGACATTGCACAAATTAAGAAAAATCCCTTTGAACACTCCTTGCACTATCTTGCATTGACAATGTCTATGAGTGTGAAGCATACAAAGTTTTTCCTACCTTATAGAGCTCGAAAATCATCTTTCATTGTGGAATCTTATTAAAGTTATTAGGAGGTATAAATTTACATTTATGATTGGTGGGACTTTCCCCATATATACACTTGCATGTGTGTGAGAGTACATACCAAGCCATGAGTGTATGTGTGAGACCCACCAGTGATACTTGATACTATGCTATTTTATTATTTTGGATAGATAGTTTGATTTTTCGTTTTAACTATTGGCATTATGTTTTGATACAGATTGATGCTTTATGATGTTATTTAGGTTATGATGTTTTGACATTAGACCTTGTATTTGATTTCATAGTATGGTGATGTGAACTTTAGACCTCATATTAGATATTATTGATTAATATGGATGCTCAAGTAGAATAAATAAAAGTTATGAATTTTGAATTATTGTTACTTTATGAACAAAAAATGAATAAGCGTTATTAGGAGGATTTAATGGTGATGAATTTATGTGACTATTGTAACTATGAATTGATTTTCTAATGTGATTTAAATGGGATGGAAATTGTATGTTGTGAATATATATGTTTTAGTTGCTTTGAATATATGATTTTATTGGATATATTAATGTGTGAAATTGAGTGTGCAGGTACAAATTCCATAGCCAATGGAATTGGAGGTCTTCAAGAAACCCTATGTGATAAACCCTGTGAATGCCGACAATAGTCCATGGGGACTATAGTCTTATTGTGATGTAAAATTTGTAAAGTGGTTTGAGACTTGAATGTTATTTTATTATATAGTTTTATTTTAAGTGTTTAAATGTTTTAAGTGTTAAGTTGCATTTATTTTGTAAAATTTTAATTGGGGATATTTGATTTGATTTTATCTTCTTTATTGACTCAAAAAGGGGTTAAAAAGGTTATTTTATGTTTTTTTCTATTTTTTTTAAACACTTTGGGTGTTAACCTAAGGGTTAGACACTTAATTCAAGGTATATCTAGAACTAAAATCAAGATATGACCTCTCAAAAAGGCCTAGCTTTAAGGGTGACGAATTTGGATTTTGAATGGGTTGTAAATAGATGCTTTTTGAGCTGATTTTCTTTTATCTTCAGTATTTTTATAGCAAGAATGGTTTTTGGGAAAGAAATTTTTGGGAACTTCTATTTATCTCTTTCTTTTTTTGATTATTGGGGAGATTGGATTTCATTGGAAAAAAAAATTGGGTACTCTTTTCTGGTTCTAGTTTTTGGAAGAATTTTTGGGTGGAATAGAGTTTGAAGGAAAAGCTTGGGCGCTTCTACAATTTTCTTCCTAGAAAGCGTAAAAGGTTGGCTTCTATCATTTTGTATTTGATCTTGGTTGAAATTGTTAATTTTTGAAAATGTTGCGAGTATTCATTATTGTATTGTTATGTGTGGGTTTTTTTTATTTATTTGTGTTGGGTTGTATGGGGATGTCTCTCAGATTTTGAGAGCTTCCCAAGTATGGGGTTGAGAGAGGATGAACCTCCAATGGGGAAAATTCCAACCTTTGAGAAGGTGGAGATTTTGGGTATGAGTACCCACATTATTGAAGTATGGGGTTTTTGGGTATGAGTTCCCAGGATTATTTTGTGGAGTTGGATGGATGGAGAAGTGGAGAGAAGTTGTGATACTATACAAATCTTTATTTAAATATACATGTTTCCCCATTTGGTAGTGATATCTCCTAAGTCTCCCCCTTTCTTGAATCTTTGAGAAGATTCAATGTGCATGTGAATCCCTGGGATTTTGGGTGTTATTGTTTTCATTTGTGTGTTTGATGTCGATGCATGTTTGAGAATGTGTGTAACCCGGTTCCTTTGATGGCCTCCAAGCTTGGGGGTGACTGGTTTTCCAGTCTAAGGTTGGGTGGTGAGCACCCCATTGGCTACAAAAGAAATTTGAGTTATGTGTAGGTTCTACAGATTTATTTGAAGAGATCATTCTGTTTTGAAGAAGTTGCAAGAAAAGAACTATATGTTTTCTTGTGTTTTCTTGTGTACAAGTTATTGTAAACTACCCAGTAGGACAGATTGTAAAAGTCATAAATGACTTTAAAAAAAAAAAAAAAAAAACTTGTTGAGCTATTGTTTAAGTTTTGTGATACTTGCTAAAAGAGATCATTTTACTATTCAGTTAAATTATGTGAGTAAAATTGTTATTTTAAATACATTTTCTGTAGAATGATGTAAATTGTTGCTGGCTTTTATAAAGAAAAAAAAAATAGAAATGGAAAATAATCAGTTTTGTTTATTGCAAATTCTGTATGCAAATGTGAATATAAATAGATCAATTGAAATATAGATTAAATGAATAAATTCCTTACATCCGTTCTTTTACAAAAAAATTATGAACTCTCAACTTGAAAGAATGATTGTTAGAATTTTACATGAAGAAGAAAAGAAGGAAATTTTGTGCATGTATGATTAGAAAATTAGAAATTTTACCAGAGAATATATATATATATATGTATGGCCTTCTTGAAAACTTGTTTAACAGGCAATGGATATATGAATTTCTTAAATCACGAAGACTAAAATGATAATTACATTTCACTGTACAGTTAGAAAATTGATATGTGGCCATAGTTATACAAAAAAAATTGATATTTGTTCTTCTGGAATTCCTATGTATACCCCTGTTGTGTCTGTTGTTTTAACTCTTTATGGGGTACTTCTAAATGTATTTGTGGACCTACAATTCAAACAACAAACTATGGAAGTAAATTAGATTCAAAATTAGATAAGAATTTTTACCAATATTGTCAATTAGGTAAACCAAACAAGCAGGCCCAAAATCTTAATTTATTTGCTTACTCGGGTTGCTCTCTCATAACTCCCTGTTGATAATTATAAAATACATAAATAAATTAATTAAAACTGTAACCTTGTCTCTGAGAATGTTTGGGTTTCCTCAATTCACCGAAAGAATGTTGGTCTCTTTGTCTTTAATCTCACACTCTCTGGTTTCCGTAACAGAGCAATCTGTATAATTTTGATTAAAATCCATCATTGTTGTGCACTGCCTCAAAGAAATAATGAACACAAAGAAAAAAAAATAAAATAAACCCCTGTTGTAAAAAGCTTTTAGGGTTATTGGTATTGGCGATCAAAATACAAGAATGGGATCTAGTGAATAAAGTAACCTGTGATTTGTCTTTATTTAAATTATTTTATTTAACCCGTGTTGAGGCGCTTAAGGAGGGACGAGGTAGGGAAAAATATTAAAGTTATTAAGTTTTTAGTTTAAAAAAAAAGAACATGCGTGGCTTTAGTTAAACTTATCTTAATTTCCATTCCATCATGCTTTTAAGGGAGGAAAAATCAAGACTTTAAAATAAGGTAACCTTATAATAAAAGCTTTGTTTAGACTGGTAGCTTCAAGATTTAAATTAAGGGAATTTAAAAAGGCATGTGATGAAAGTCTAATATATATATATGCAAAAAAAACTAATTTTTAATTTAAAAGTAATTTACAATTTGTTTCTTTAGATTAGTGAATTATATTTCTATTTAAGAAGTAACTATTTTTAAAAAGACTAATTTTAATATATATATTTATATCTATAAGGTTTTTATTTATTTATTTAAGGTTCTCTTTTAGTAGTAATTATATTTATGTAAGGATAAATTAATTATGTTAAAATATTAGTTAAATAAATAAAATATTTATTATTTATATATGTATGTATACAAAGAATAAATAATTTAAGTAATGATAAAAAAAAGTTAAGTATAAACATAAATAGAAATACGTTTGTAAATAAAAATAAATAAAGAGTATATTATTGAGTTAATTAGTAAAATATTTTTGGCTTTGGTTATTGAAATTAGATATTAACGATGAAATGATGATAATTAATTGTTGTATGCAATATTGGTTGGATAATATAGTAGTATCTATATGTTTTTATAAAATAAAATGGTTAGTTGTGTTTTTGCGTTAGGTGGAAATTTAGGGCATTACATTTTGGTATCAGAGCGTGGTTTTCAAACACCGGGAACTTTGGGTTTATGTGTACATCATGTTAGTAGTACGTATTGGTGTTGTCATGTAGAGGATGGCACCTAAGAGAGGAGTAGGGCGCGGATGCAGTCGTGGACATGGTAGAGGACGTGGAGCACAAGGAGAGAGATCTGCAACACCACCAGTAGTACCAGAGGTACCTAAGGTACCACAAAACGAGCCACAACCAAACCTCAATTCACAGATCCTCCATGCACTTGAAGATTTGATTGGAATGATACATGCCAAATTGCCAGATGTAGGGGAGGGTCCCCGTCATGAGAAAACATAGGATTCTACAGAAGTACATAGGTCTGGGCGTAGAGAGCATAGCAGGAGTCCCTCTCGTGTACCTAATGAGTCGTATGATGATGGAGAGAGAGGTTCGGTTCATATGGATCCTCCACCTTATGTACCTCAACCAGAGGTACGAGTTGAGCCTAGAGCAGCTCATGATGCAGGTGATAAGATTAGGGACTTATTACGTTTGCATACACCAAAATTTGAAGGAACCACAGATGGTGTTGAGGCTGAAGCTTGGCTTCTCAGTCTCGAGAGGTGTTTTGGGTTGCGTACGTATGTGAGCAATCTCAAAGCATGTTTTGTTATACATTTACTTGGAGACATAGCATCCACATGGTGGCGTCAGGAGGAGCGCAAACATCACTTTACTATGGACACCATTACATGGGAGACTTTCCTTGAGCGTTTCAGAGCACGCTACTTGTCTGAGCATTTTATACAGCGTCGCATTGATGAGTTTCATGATCTTCAGTAGAGGGGACTGACAGTAGCTCAGTACGAGAGACGATTCCTAGAGTTGTTGCATTATGTTGACTATCTTCATGATGAGAAGCTCCTTGTCAATCGTTTTATCCAAGGTCTGAATACCAGCATATCAGGACTTGTACGTATGGCCGATCCAAAGAACCTTCAGGTTGTGGTGGAAAAAGCCCTTGTTGCAGAGGAGAATCAGGGGAAAGCCCGCGATGCACGAGAGCAGTATCAAAACCGCAATCCATTTACTCAGGTACAGGGTTTCTGTCGACCTCCTCTTCCTTCTAAGGGAGGATCTGGACCCCCTACAGGATCATCTAGGCCTTTCTAGCAGCAGCAATTTAGTTAGAGGACTAGGCCTCAGCAGGGATTTCAAGGTGGACAGTCTAGGCCATGGCGATCACAGGGTCCTCATAGGGATCAACATTCGCAGACACAGGGTGCTACTCTAGCACATTCTCAGCAGTCTTCTTGTGGTGGACATAGTGATTCTACTAGGTCTAGTGGACAGCAGTTCAATAGGACACAGTCATCTCAAGGTCAGAACAGAGGTGCTTGCTTTGTGTGTGGTGAATTAGGACATTTAGCCAAGGAGTGTCCTCAGGGTTTTACAGCTGGAGGGCAGCGAGCAACAGGATCTGAGCAGACAGTGGGGGATGCAAGGAAGTTTCATAGAGTTTATGCGGCAGTCGAGAACTGCCAAGCTGAGCATTAGGCCACGGTAATTGAGGCCCCAGGTATGATTGGTAACACTCATGTATCTATTTTATTTGACTCTGGTGAATTGGATTCTTTTATATCCCCTTCTATAGTGGAACATGGCAGGCTAGTGGCATCTAGGCAAGACAATAGATGGGAGGTTGAGTTAGCCTCAGGGACCAAGGTTTCTGTTGATTTAGTTGTTAGAGCTTGTCCTTTGCGAGTTGGAGATTTGAACACTTTAGTTGACCTTCACATTACTCCTTTGGGCTCCTATGGATTAGTTTTGGGTATGGACTGGCTCGAGGCACACCAAGCTAAGCTAGATTGTCATTGAAAGATGATTGAGTGTGTAGATGATCAGGGTACTACATTGGTGATTTCAGGGGTACAAAGACCCATTTCCCTTCGCACTATATCCGCTATGCAGTTGAAGCGGTGTATGCAAAAGGGATGTCAGATGTTTGCCATCACCATCAGTGATTTGGATGAGGAGAATATAGAGACTTCATTGGATGACCATCCCATTCTTGGGGAGTTTTCAGATGTTTTTCCTTCTGAGTTACCAGGTATGCCACCACGGCGAGAGATTGACTTTCATATAGATTTGATACTAGGGGCTCAACCGATATCAAGGGCACCTTACAGGATGACTACACATGAGCTAAGTGAGCTCAAGATTCAGTTAGAGGAGTTGCTAGAGAAGGGCCATATTCATCCAAGTGTCTCACCTTGGGGTGCTCCTATCATCTTCGTGAAGAAGAAGGATGGATCCCTCCATCTTTGTGTAGATTATAAACAACTAAACAAGGTGACGATCAAGAATTTTTACCCACTTCCGAGGATCGATGATTTGTTTGATCAATTGCATGGAGCGAGAGTGTTCTCAAAAATTGACCTTAAGTCTAGTTATCATCAGTTGTGGATTTCAGAAGCAGATATTCATAAGACCGCTTTCAGGACTAGGTATGGCCACTACGAGTTCACAGTGGTACCATTCGGACTGACAAATGCTCCTGCAGTGTTCATGAGCCTCATGAATGGAGTATTTCGTACTTTCCTAGATCGGTTCGTGGTAATTTTCTTAGATGACATTTTGATTTATTCACAGTCTGAGGAGGAGCATGAGGAACACTTGTGGCAGGTTCTTCAATGTTTGAGAGAGCATCAATTATATGGTAACTTGTCGAAGTGTACATTCTTTTGTTCAGAGATTCATTATCTTGGTCATATTATATCCGGTGACGGTATCTCAGTAGATCCATCAAAGATCAGGGCAATTATGGATTGGCCAGCACCCACTTCAATGACTAAGGTTAGGATTTTTATGGGCTTAGCAGGCTATTATCATCATTTTGTTCAGGGTTTTTCTTAGATTGCACATCCTATCACTTCCCTTCAGTGAAAAGGGAAGAGGTTTGAGTGGACAGATACATGTGAGAGGGCCTTCTAGACCCTCAAGGAGCATCTCACTAGTGCTCCTATATTAGCCGTCCCAGATCCATCAGGAGATTTCATGGTATGCACTGATGCCTCAATTGATGGCTTAGGTGCAGTACTTATGTAGGAGGGTAGAGTGATCGCTTATGAGTCACAAAAACTCAAGACCCATGAGTTGAACTACCCTACTCGTGATTTGGAGTTGGTAGCAGTGGTTCACACTCTAGTTCGTTGGAGACTTTTTCTTCTAAGTCATCACTTTGAGTTACATTTAGACCACCAGAGCCTACAATACTTGTTCACACAACCGAATTTGAATGCTCGTCAATGGCGTTGGATGGATTTTTTATGCGAATACGATTTTGATGTGCATTACATAAAAGGGAAGGAGAACGTTGTAGCGGATGCTTTGAGTAGGAGGCGACATGAGCTATCATCCATGACTTTGGGCACTGATTTGAGGAGTCAAATACTGCAGAATTTACCTGGGGATGAGTGGTACATGGAGGTCGAGCAGGAAATCCAGTCTCAAAGGGCCCTTAAGGGAAAAATTTTAGGATATACCTTAGAGTCTGATGGTTTATTACGTCATAATGGTCACATCTATGTACCTAGTACAGGAAATCTTCTTATAGTCATACTTTCAGAAGCACATAGGCCACCTTATGCAGCACATCCAGGGGTGAAGAAGATGCATGCTGACCTTAGACAATTATATCATTGGGCAGGGATGCGACGAGACATTGCTACTTTTGTGACTCGGTGCCTTGAGTACCAGAGGGTCAAAGCCGAGCATCAACACCCAACAGGTCTTCTCTATCCACACGAGATTCCTGAGTGGAAATGGGATACCATTTCAATGGACTTTATTGTTGGTCTACCCTTGACTTCATGCCGTCATGATGCCATCATGGTAACTGTGGACAAATTGACCAAAGTAGCCCATTTTTCACCTATGCGTACGACTTATACAACTCCAGCAATAGCAAGAGTATTCTTAGATGATGTTGTTAGACTTCATGGAGTCCCTCGGAGGATCATTTCAAACAGAGACCCACTCTTTACATCAAAATTTTGGACATCATTGTAGCAGGCATTGGGCACTCAACTCAACTTCAGTACAGCTTATCATCCTGAGACAGATGGGTAGACAAAGAGGGTGAATTAGGTTTTAGAAGATATGCTACGTATGTATGTGATGGATCACCAATCTCGTTGGGAGGATTATTTGTACTTGGTTGAGTTTTCCTATAATAATGGGCACCATAGTTCTTTGGGCATGCCACCTTTTCAAGCTTTGTATGGAAGACCTTGTAGGACTCCTTTGAGTTGGGATCACATTGAGGACAGAGTGGCTATTGGACCAGATTTGGTGCAGGACATGGAGCGACAAGTAGATCTGATCAGGAAACATCTACAAGAGGCACAGGACCGTAAAAAGAAGTATGCTGATGCTAAGAGAATCGATAGAAGCTTTTCAGCAGGTGACCGAGTATTCATGAGAGTGAGACCACATAAGAGTCTAATCCATTATGGGAAGGGCTCTAAGCTGGCACCCCGATTTGTGGGACCATTTGAGATCTTGGAGCAGATAGGTCCCGTAGCTTATCATTTAGCCTTGCCACCTAGCCTATCACGCATCCACGATGTGTTTCATGTTTCAGTTTTATGACGTTATGTGCATGATGATTCTCATATACTAGATTGGGATGCCTTCCAGGTGGATTCAGACGGTCAGCTAGCATTGGAGCCCATTCGCATTTTGGATCATCGGACGCTGGCCCTTCAAGGGCAAGAGTTGGACCAGGTCACAGTTCAGTGGGATAGATATGATGAGGTTGCAGCTACATGGGAGTATTCCTCTCAGTTGAGGGCACTATACCCTCACCTCTTTGATGACTTCCAGGAGGAAGTTCATTCCTAGGGGGGGAGGATGTGAGACCCACCAATGATACTTGATACTATGCTATTTTATTATTTTGGATAGATAGTTTGATTTGCTTTTTAACTATTAGACATTATGTTTTGATACAGATTTATGCTTTTATGATGCTATTCATGTTATGATGTTTTGGACATTAGACCTTGCCTTTGATTTCATATTACGGTGATGAGAACTTTAGACCTCATATTAGATATTTGGATGCTCAAGTACAATTAATAAAATTTATGAATTTTGAATTATCGTTACTGTATGAACAAAAAAAAAAACGTTATTAGGAGGATTTAATGGTGATGAATTTATGTGACTATTGTAACTATGAATTGATTTTCTAATGTGGTTTAAATGGGATGGAAATTGTATTTTGTGAATATATATGTTTTAGTTGCTTTGAATATATGATTTTATTGGATATATTAATGTGTGAAATTTGAGTGTGCAGGTACAAATTCCATAGCCAATGGAATTGGAGGTCTTCAAGGAACCCTATGTGATAAACCCTATGAATGCCGACAATAGTCCATGGGGACTATAGTCTTATTGTGATGTAAAATTTGTAAAGTGGTTTGAGACTTGAATGTTATTTTATTATATAGTTTTATTTTAAGTGTTTAAATGTTTTAAGTGTTAAGTTGCATTTAATTTGTAAATTTTTAATTGGGGATATTTGATTTGATTTTATCTTCTTTATTGACTCAAAAAGGGGTTAAAAAAGGTTATTTTATGTTTTTTCTATTTTTTTTAAACACCTAGGGTGTTAACCCAAGGGTTAGACACTTAATTCAAGGTATATCTAGAACTAAAATCAAGATATGACCTCTCAAAAAGGCCTAGCTTTAAGGGTGACGAATTTGGATTTTGAATGGGTTGTAAATAGATGCTTTTTGAGCTGATTTTCTTTTATCTTCAGTATTTTTATAGCAAGAATGGTTTTTGGGAAAGAAATTTTTGGGAACTTCTATTTATCTCTTTCTTTTTTTTATTATTGGGGGGATTGGATTTCATTTAAAAAAAAAAAATTGGGTACTCTTTTCTGGTTCTGGTTTTTGGAAGAATTTTTGGGTGGAATAGAGTTTGAAGGAAAAGCTTGGGCGCTTCTACAATTTTCTTCCTGGAAAGCATAAGAGGTTGGCTTCTATCATTTTGTATTTGATCTTGGTTGAAATTGTTAATTTTTGAAAATGTTGTGAGTATTCATTATTGTATTGTTATGTGTGGGTTTTTTATTTGTGTTGGGTTGTATGGGGATGTCTCTCTCAGATTTTAAGAGCTTCCCAAGTATGGGGTTGAGAGAGGATGAACCTCCAATGGGGAAAATTCCAACCTTTGAGAAGGTGGAGATGTTGGGTATGAGTACCCACATTATGGGAGTATGGGGTTTTTTGGGTATGAGTGCCCAGGGTTATTTTATGGAGTTGGATGGATGGAGAAGTGGAGAGAATTTGTGATACTATACAGATCTATATTTAAATATATATATTTCCCCATTGGGTAGTGATATATCCTAAGTCTCCCCCTTTCTTGAATCTTTGAGAAGATTCAATGTGCATGTGAATCCCTGGGGTTTTGGGTGTTATTGTATTTATTTTTGTGTTTGATGTTGATGCATGTTTGAGAATTTGTGTAACCTGGTTCCTTTGATGGCCTCCAAGCTCGGGGGTGACTGGTTTTCCAGTCTAAGGTTGGGTGGTGAGCACCCCATTGGCTACAGAAGAAATTTGTGTTATGTGTAGGTTCTACAGATTTATTTGAAGAGATCTTTCTGTTTTGAAGAAGCTGGAAGAAAAGAACTATATGTTTTCTTGAGTACAAGTTATTGTACACTACCCAGTAGGACATATTGTAAAAGTCATAAATGACTTTCATAAAAAATTAAAAAAAAACTTGTTGAGCTATTGTTAAAGTTTTGTGATACTTGCTAAAAGAGATCATTTTACTATTCAGTTAAATTATGTGAGTAAAATTGTTATTTAAAATACATTTTCTGTAGAATGATGTAAATTCTTGCTGGCTTTTATAAAGAAAAAAAAAATAGAAATGGAAAATAATCAATTTTGTTTATTGCAAATTTTGTATGCAAATGTGAATATAAATAGATCAATTGAAATATAGATTAAATGAATAAATTCCTTATATCTGTTCTTTTACAAAAAAATGACGAACTCTCAACTTGAAAGAATGACTGTTAGAATTTTACATGAAGAAGAAAAGAAGGAAATTTTGTGCATGTATGATTAGAAAATTAGAAATTTTAGCAGAGAATATATATATATGTATGGCCTTCTTGAAAACTTGTTTAACAAAGACTAAAATGATAATTACATTTCGCTGTATAGTTAGAAAATTGATATGTGGCCATAGTTATACAAAAAAAATTGATATTTGTTCTTCTGGAATTCCTATGTATACCCCTACTGTGTCTGTTGTTTTAACTCTTTATGGGGTACTTCTAAATGTATTTGCGGACCTGCAATTCAAATAGCAAACTATGGAAGTAAATTAGATTCAAAATTAGATAAGAATTTTTACCAATATTGTCAATTATGTAAACCAAACAAGCAGGCCCAAAATCTTAATTTCTTCGCTTACTCGGGTTTCTCTCTCATAACTCCCTGTTGATAATTATAAAATACATAAATAAATTAATTAAAACTGCAACCTTGTCTCTGAGAATGTTTGGGTTTCCTCAATTCACCGAAAGAATGTTGGTCTCTTTGTCTTTAATCTCACACTCTCTGGTTTCCGTAACAGAGCAATCTGTATAATTTTGATTAAAATCCATCATTGTTGTGCATTGCCTCAAAGAAATAATGAACACAAAGAAAAAAAATAAAATAAACCCCTATCGTAAAAAGTTTTTAGGGTTATTGGTATTGACTATCAAAATACAAGAATGGGATCTAGTGAATAAAGTAACCTGTGATTTATCTTTATTTAAATTATTTTATTTAACCCGTGTTGAGGCGCTTAAGGAAGGACGAGGTAGGGAAAAATCTTAAAGTTACTAAGTTTTTAGTTTTCAAAAAAAAGAACATGTGTGGCTTTTGTTAAACTTATCTTAGCTTCCATTCCATCATGCTCTTAAGGGAGGAAAAATCAAGACTTTAAAATAAGGTAACCTTATAATAAAAGCTTTGTTTAGACTGGTAGCTTCAAGATTTAAATTAAGGGAATTTAAAAAGGCATGTGGTGAAAGTCTAATATATATATATATGCAAAAAAACTACTTTTTAATTTAAAAGTAATTTACAGTTTGTTTCTTTAGATTAGTGAATTATATTTCTATTTAAGAAGTAACTATTTTTACAAAGACTTATTTTAATATATATATTTATATCTATAAGGTTTTTATTTATTTATTTAAGGTTCTCTTTTAGTAGTAATTATATTTATGTAAGGATAAATTAATTATGTTAAAATATTAGTTAAATAAATAAAATATTTATTATTTATATATGTATATATACAAAGAATAAATAATTTAAGTAATGATAAAAAAAGTTAAGTATAAACATAAATAGAAATACGTTTGTAAATAAAAATAAATAAAGAGTATATTATTGAGTTAATTAGTAAAAGATTTTTGGCTTTGGTTATTGAAATTAGATATTAACGATGAAATGATGATAATTAATTTTTGTATGCAATATTGGGTGGATAATATAGTAGTATCTATACGTTTTTATAAAATAAAATGGTTAGTTGTGTTTTTGCCTTAGGTGGAAATTTAGGGCATTACAGAGTTGAATTTTGTATGTATGGATTTTATATGTGAATTAAATATAAGTCACTTTTTATTGAATTTTGTATTTATTTTTGCAGGACATGTATATTTTGTTGTTGCACCTGAGTTGAATGAAGAGGAGATAGATTACTGGTTGGCTAGATGTGTTGAGAGAAAACATAAGTTGGCACATCCTAGAGTGGATGATGACAACTTTTAGTATCCAACTGGTTCAGTGGCTGTTGTTGGCACTTGGCTTCGAAAATATTTGATGAAAAATAATGGCTTGCCTGCATTTGAAGATTTTGAAAGACACAAGAAGATTATACATTATTCAAATTTGATTTTGGCAACCAATATAAAACTAGTTAGATATCAAGGGAGGCCTACTAATAAAGTTTTATGGACACTTTCAATGGATGATCACGAGACAATCATAGATGCATTAAAAAAGAGAGAGGATGCAAATGGTACAATAGAGCATATAAATATTGGTAAGTATATCTAGTTGTTTATATAGTTAATTGATATAAATATTTGTATTTAATCATTTCCTAATTAAAGTTTTATATCATTTTTTGTTTTAGGTCTCCCAAAATTAGATGCTTTACAAACAAGAGAGGAGATGCACATATATTAAAATGGAATTCAAATATAGAGATAGGTAACTCTATATAGTTCTAGATACATTTAATTGATAGTATAAATTCATTATCTCAACTCCCCTTAATCCACCCTCTTGCATCCCTTCAATTCATTCTATCAACTCCCCTTAATCCACACTGTTTCATCCCCTTAAGCCATCCTCTTAAAGCACCCTTAAGTCATATCTTCTTACATCCATGTAATCCATAATCTTTCATTCCTTCAGTCACTCTCATAATTCCCCTTAAGCCATCCTCTTAGGGCCTGTTAATCCATATTGTAAGGTTCATGACACGCATCCCCTTAATCCACTATCTTACATCCCTTTAATCCATTCCAACTCCCCTTAATCCATTACCCCCTTAATCCACTCTCTTACATCCCTTTGAGTCATTTTATCAACTCCCCTTAATCCATCCTCTTACATCCCCTTAAGCCATCCTCTTAAAGGACTCTCATAATTCCTTAAGCCATCCTCTTAGGGCCTATTAATATACATATTGTAAGGTTCATGACATGCATCCCCTTAATCCAATATATTACATCCCTTTAATCCATTCTATCAACTCCCCTTAATCCACTCTCTTACATCCCTTTGAGTCATTTTATCAACTCCCCTTAATCCACCCTCTTACATCCCCTTAACCCATCCTATTAAAGGACTCTCATAATTCCCCTTAAGCCATCCTCTTAGGACCTGTTAAGCCATATCCTAGGGTTCATGAGATGCATCCTCTTAAACCATCCTCTTAACTCCCCTTAAGCCATTCTCTTAAGACCCCCCTTAAGCTATATATCCTCTTAGGTCCCCTTAATCCATCCTATGGAAAACATCTTTTGAATTTGTATGGAATTTACTATATACTATTCTTTTCTTGCATGAATTTTTTTCTTAAATGACTCATCAAAAAATTACAGTTACTTACATTAATTATTTTTGCAGGTTCTCATCAAGTTGATCTATGAAGTGATTGTTGAACTAAAAAATTATTTTATCAAGAGACTATGTAAATGTCAATTTTTGGTCTTCACCTAAAAGTTGATAAGTTTTAATTGTATCTACATGCACATATATGTTTCATCATACTATAGTTGTAATAAACATATTGATATACATTATATATGTTTGTTCAATGTCACTTTTTAAATATCTTGTTCCAATTTTATAGATTATACATTTCATGTCTTGTATTTACCACATTTTATATAATTATTCAATTGTATAGATTATACATTTTATACATACAAGCAGATAGTTTTTTTGTTTATTGATTCAAATATTTGCTATCTAATTGGAAAATAGTTAAAATTACCTACCCTTAATTTATTATGAATATGATCTAAACTATTTAAGGAATGTTTTAATTTTTCACCTAACCATGTAATAAATTATATATATTAAATTTGATTCTAGATAAGAATTTATATAGTGCATGTAATACTTGAAAATTAGATAAAATATAAGTAGTCTAATGTATGAGTGCATATAATCATGAAAATGAACATAACAAGATCTCATAATTGAATGCATATATAATCATCATATTAAAGTCAACTTATATAAATAAACACAAATATGATAATAACATGTTCAAAGTAAAACTAGAGATAGATAGTCCATAGAATTTATATGTCAAGTCTAACACATATATTTAAATAAAACTAGAGATCTATAGTCCATAAAATATAAAACCATCTAACTTTCTGGCTGATCAGTCAAATAAAGTCTCCTTTTTGTTCCATGTTGACTAGATGTACCTGCATCATGTTGTAAAAGAGTACAAGAAACTTGAAATTAGATTTAAATTTATTTAGAAATTTTGATATAATTAAACATATTTAAACTTGAAAATATAAAATTTTAGATAAAAATAAATTTAATTAAATATATAGTATTCATATAAAGAAAACAATATGTGAAAACCTTGAATATATATATATTTAAAAGGTCCGTAAAAATTGTATAGGAGATTTAAAGTAAAATTTACAACCTCAAATGATATGACCTCATGATCACACACCTGAGATTGTCCATGCATAAATACCAATGATGTCTCAAGTGTGTGGCCCGCCATGGGTATCTTGTGAAATTCCTACATATATAGATGTACAACAGTTCGTATAGATAATTGAAACATGTGTATGTAAATGAAAAATTAAATTAGATATATGGTGTCTATTTAATTTAAACTTAACAAACTTTTGAAAGCACACACCTGAGCTGATGATGTCTCAAGAGCGCTCACCACTATAACTTGTGGTTGGTTAGTAGTAGGTATTGTACAACCTCCCTGCATCTAGATATAGTATATCAATTCACACATGTGTACAAATTCAAATTAAATTAGATATATATCCACAAAAATTATTTAATAAATATTGGTTCAAGTACCTGTCCAAAAGGTGAGCCCAAATCTATAGCACTTGACATATGCACATGATGATCATATTGAGTTTCAAGCATCACACATGACCATGCGTCTACACCAAACACTTATTGAATTAATATTATATTATATATATAATTTGATGTTATTATTTACATGAATTTTTCATATTTCAAAATTGAATTAAATTTAAGTTCAAAAGATGAACATACCTGTGAATGACGATACTCAGAATATAGTAAATTAAGGTATGACCCTGTCCCAGAAGCATCTGTGTCGCCTAAAGTGGATGTCTGAGTGTCCCTATAGCTTGAGTCTCCATGCTCTCTATTGGCTACTTCAGTGGCCACGTGTGTAGTCTGTTGAGTGAGATGTCCTCAAAGTGAACTCAATTCTCCCAATGTCGATAACATGGTCTACTGCTGAAATGCAATGGGAACACTAGGAGAAGGAAGAGGAACAATAGGAGAAATTGGAGCACGTCACTAAGGATCAACACGTACTCCTAGTCTATGTTGGGGCATGCCACGTCCAACTCCCTGAAATGACCTCATATCAAAATAGTTGGGTTTTTTACCCAACTCAAACTCATCCCATAACTTTCTCAAAAAGTATAAGGGCACCTCATTGTTTCCATGTGATGGACTATCAAACACCATCCACCATTTGTCCCAAAAAATGCGCAGCTATCTACGGGTTCCTACACCATAAAATTGAAATTCATTTTTTCATGGGTGGAATGGGTTGGTTTGTTTGGGGATTAATAAAATATTGGCACATGGCTTGTTTGGTAATTTTTAGGTCATTGATTTCTTTATATGACAATCCATCTACATAGAATTGTATCCTCTCTTCTCTCCATTGATGGAACCTAACTAGGTCCGCATCAATAGATCGAACATAATCGATAATAGTTTGCATCTTAGATGCAAACCGTGCGAGATGGGGAGGGACTCTAGGCTCATTTTTTATGAGATCTATATTTCCTTGAATGACAATGAGGTTTGCTCAGATATTCTCTCTTAATTGATCTTCATCAACTACAGGAGGGGGTGGGGGGTTAGGTGGTGGAGAATGTGGAGGTGTGTTAGGTTTATGTTCATGTGGTGGATTGGGATGTATGGGATCTATAGGAATTTCTTGATTGGGAATAAAATCCTCTAAATTAAACAACAGATCCATGTGAGCAATGATATGGAAATTGCATGTTAAACAAATAAAAAATATATATCAACAAACTAATTAAATAATGCACACAATTTGAAAGTTATTTAAAAATCACATTGAACATGCACAAATTCAAAATATATTTCATTTGAAGACCATTTGATTTATAACATTATAAAATCCATAACATTAAAAACTCATAGCATGTACACACATTAAATTGAATTTAGTGTGGGGTTGTTAATATGAAGGGTAGATTTATGAAATTATGGGGTTTTATTATAATTTATTTAATCTCATTCATTATTTTCAAATAATACTAAAGATAAGAATGAAAAATTAATAGAAGACATTGAAAGGGACACATAAATATATGCTATTGACCTAATTGCAATGTACAAAATATAAAAAAAGATGAGTGACCAAGCTCTATTCACCAAATTTATCCCCTTAAGAAATGTCTTAATTCCCCCTTAAGACATCAATTTATGATTTAGGTTATAGGATGGCTTAAAGGGATCTATGTGTAGTAAGGTCTTAGGAAAAAATGGTCTATGGCTTAAGGGAATAAAATTTGATGAAGTTTCCTAAGGCAACCAAATTTCATTTTAAGGTCCTACAATTCAAAATTAATAGATGTATTAATCAAGTATGACAAAATTTAATTAAATCCGAGGACATAAATTGATTTATCTAAATTTTCAAATTTCATGTATATAGATACTATTATAGTTTTTTATATTTTATATATCTTTATTTGTGATTAAATATTGTTAAAGGCTACCTCTAGGAATACTCTCCTAGGTCTATCTAATCCCAAAGTGAAGGAAAAATTATTCATTCTCAATAATCAAAAAAATGCAAGTACAAATATCATGAATCTATAACATGCAAGTACAAATATCTAAAAATGCTAGAGGGTTATCTAGGAAATTTAAGTGACCAAAATATTCCACAACCATCACTTTGTACATCCAAATAGAAGAACAGGGATTTTTGGGAGCTTCTAGGTCACTAAGAGATCAACTCTACAACTAATATGTAATGAGGGTTCAATAATCCAATTCTTCTATTTAACCATGGATTTAAAGAATGAAACCAACATAAGAACTTTAAATAGTATTCAAAACAACTAGTACTTCTCATGTAACTAAGAATCCAAAAGTAAGAACCCAACATGAAAAATCTTCCATTTTACATGACCACATAATACATGAAAATAGAAATTTAATCTTAGAGGATAGTCTCATAATACCAAATAAGATGATCTGCAAGTCATAACCATGAAACATGAAAACACATCACCAACTCCAAGATCTTCCACCTTAAGCATTCTTAAATTCCCACAATATTTCTATGCTCAAAAACAAAATGGAGGATTACCCAAGACTCACAAACCATTGATCAATAACATGCAAATAGATGGAACCCAAAAAACCCACCTCAAATATGATAAAAAAATATTATGTAAAATTCCTACAAACCCCTTAATAATTAAACTTTTAAAAACAAGATTAAACTACTAAACTCAATGCATTGTTAGATGATTTATGGTTATAATATACTCATAGGGATTCTATAGAATACAACAATGATATCAAAAATCCTAATCCTATTAAAAAAAGGATAGAATAACTCTGTAAAATACATTGCATACATCTTCTACCCCAAGAATCCAATATATAGACATAAGGATTCCTAGGAAATAACAAAATGGAAACACCAAAGTCACTAATAATGCATTAAAATACTATGGTAAGTAATTTTTTACGACTCTCACATGTGTTGACCCATCCTAAAATAGATAATAACTCTTACACAATCTCTTTATTTCAACTTCACTATACAAGTTGGCCTAAACCCTAAACCCTAGACCCGATTTTTTTTCTAATCATACATTTTTTGAAATGTTTCTATGACATAGACTCTTCCTTTGAATATTTATATAAATTCTAGATGTGCATGGCTTTTCAAAAAAAGAACCTAATTGCCACTAAGTGAGGAATCAATTGATCAATTCAATAAATAAATAATCTTAGAAAATAAACCTTTGGTTATAGAATTGAAAGGCAACCAAATTTAATTATAAGGTCCTACAACAAAATGAATGCTAAATTAGGGTTTAGGGTTTAGGTTTTAGATTTAAAGAGATTTGATGACATGAAAACATATAGAAGACACATGATGGATTTTGAACCTATTTGGACCTCTAAGAACTCTTGGATGATTTAAAAAGGAAGAGGAGATCTAAACCCTAAACCCTAGACCCAATTTTTTTTCTAATCATATGTTTTTTGAAACGTTTCTATGACATAGACTCTTCCTTTGAATATTTATATAAATTCTAGACGTGCATTGCTTTTCAAAAAAAGAACCTAACTGCCACCAAGTGAGGAATCAATTGATCAATTCAATAAATAAATAATCTTATAAAATAAACCTTTGGTTATAGAATTGAAAGGCAACCAAATTTAATTATAAGGTCCTACAACAAAATGAATGCTAAATTAGGGTTTAGGGTTTAGATTTAAAGAGATTTGATGACATGAAAACATATAGAAGACACATGATGGATTTTGAACCTATTTGGACCTCTAAGCACTCTTGGATGATTTAAAAAGGAAGAGGAGATCTAAACCCTAAACCCTAGACCCAAATTTTTTTTCTAATCATATATTTTTTGAAACATTTCTATGACATAGACTCTTTGAATATTTATATAAATTCTAGACATGCATGGCTTTTCAAAAAAAGAACCTAAGTGCCACTAAGTGAGGAATCAATTTATCAATTCAATAAATAAATAATCTTAGAAAATAAACCTTTGGTTATAGAATTGAAAGAAAACCAAATTTAATTTTAAAGTCCTACAATAAAATGAATGCTAAATTAGGGTTTAGGGTTTAGATTTAGAGATTTGATGACATGAAAGCATATAGAAGACACATGAATAAATTTTTACAAGTAAATGGGAAACCCTACCACCTAAACTTAGTGCTTTGAATAAAATATGTGACATTCTAGGAATAGCTTCAATATATCAACAATTAGGAATTTTAGATTTCAATTATAAGTAAGTTGTTGAGTTATGATGGATTTTGAACCTATTTGGACCTCTAAGCACTCTTGGATGATTTAAAAAGGAAGAGGAGATCTAAACCCTAAACCCTAAACCCTAAACTACAAGTTTCTCAAAAAAGTAATTTGAATTTTCCAAATTGAAATGTTCATGCTACAAGTTAGCTTTGATACACTAGTTTAGAGAAAGTACAACATTTAGTTTTCCTAATCTAGAACAATGCCACTACACATGAGAGTTAAAATAGGAATTAGATTACACACTTGTCCTATAGATCTTATGAATAACATCCTATAAATTAAGGCTTAACTATGATCATAATGTATCCTTACATAATTCACAAAGGATCTCATCCAAATAAGAGAAATGGGTAGAAATCATTCATGCTTCACATTTTAATATTTATTTTATTTAATAACATTTATGTGTCTAGCTCTATCTATAGTGCACATAGTCTACCTATAGCCCATTTTAGGTTTACGTAAATTAGGGTAAATAGGGTTTTAGGTTTACATTTTAGGGTTTAGGTCCAAGGATTAACCTATGTAAATTAGTTTTTAGGGACCTATGTAAATTTTGTAACCTAGGGTTTCTAGGGTTTTGAAATTTCTAAGTTTTAAATGTGTTCAATTTAGGTTTAGTTTTATGGTTTTCAATTTACAATTTAAATTTATTTGTTTGTTGATGTTTTTGGTTTTTTAAATGCAATTAAAAACTATAAAACATTGAACTAAAACACACTAAACAAACAAAAATTGAATATTAATTAAAAAACAAAAAAAAGATATAAAGCAAAAAAAAATGAAGAATTCAACCAACCTGGAGGTTGATGAGGTTGCTAGTGTCGATGGGAGGAGGTGGCAGTCAAAATTTTTTTTAGTCAAGGCCTCTAAAATGCATACACGCTCTCCTTTGTTCTTCTCACTCTCGGATTAGAATGGTGCAAAATGAATTACAGTTGTTTATTTAAAAAAATAAATACTTTCTTGAAACACATACGCATTTTAGGTTCACATACCCGAGTCTGAACACATACGCGTTCAAATCCAAGCTTAGGTACCCAATCCGTAATGCGTACGCATTTCTTACAAAACTTTTTTTTCCCCCAAGATTTCCCCTCTTCGTGTACCCAACTTCGTACTTTTACCCTAAACAAGAATTTATATATTTGATGTATTATTTTGGTTAGGTTTATACTTTACTTGTGAGTTTTAGTGGTTAATTATAGCATACTATAATGGTATTTTAATGTGAGTTTAGTTTCATATTATTTTCTTTCTAGACTGAAAATTCTTAACTTGACACTATGTTTCAATTATGGTCAAGTTTGTAGAGTGGATTATAAATTTCAAATTTATTCGTTACTATTATATTAAGTGGCTATATTGGTAGGGTTGCTTCATATTTTAGACACATAAAATTGACCTAGGCCTACAAATTCTATTTCTCCATATTCTTCTCAACATAATTAAAATATTTAATTATGTTTTATGGTCCAATTTCAACTATTAATTAAATAATTTGTAATTATTTAATTAATTTATGCCTTTTATTCCTCTTGATTATTCAAATAGATAAAGTTTAATTATTTATTTAAATATGCCACTAATTTTCTAATCTCTCTCTATGATTAAATAAATTCCTAAATTTATTTAATTATCTTTTTTCCATTATTTCCTCCTGATTAACTTCTAAATGTTTTCTCATAATTAAATAAGTTCCTTAATTTATTTAATTATTGTCCACCTTGGCATTCACCTAATTTTAAATAAAATAATTCCACTTTCTAATTTTCTCTCTTAGTAAATAATTTGAAATTAATTAGTTACTATCACATGGCCCCACCTTTTGAATTAAATTATTTTTTAATTCAAAATGACAACTTTCCTCCATAAATCAAATAATTTCTAATATTATTTGATTTTCTAGCTCTTTTTTTGCGCCATTCTTATCTCCTTGTGACATCCAATCTTGTCCCTTGATTTGATTTTCTAAAATCAAATCTTGACCATTCAATTCAAATTTACCCTAATGTTTCCCTAACCCTAATTGTGGGTTGTCACATTCAATTTTAACCATTGATCTTAGGGCATTTTCCAATCTTCAATCTTGGCCATTCATCCAAAATTGACTTTTCTATAAAATGGAAATTTTGGTCTCATTTGGACATCTACATATCTTGACATCTTGGCATTTCTTGACTTTATACTTTAAAAAAAATTCATGGTTTTAGATTGCTTCATAGTTGCTTCATAGATGCATTATGTAGCATTTCTATAGAATCCTTCAACATTTTCTTAGGGCATTGGCATTATCATAGGTTGCTAATCACAAATATGAGGGAAAACATAATATTGTAGCAAATAGAGAAGGTGCAATGAAGGTTAATCATGGAGGTTGAAGACATTTGGTGAGATCTTTCCTTGTTTTCATGTTTTTACTCCTTTGTTCTTCATTTCTTTTCTTTGGGTTATTTTGTTTAAGCTCTAATCTACCAACCTAGGTTTTTCCCTAAGCTACATTGTTGAACCCGATGTGAAAACACTTGTTTTTGTAGCTTTTTGGATAACATTTTTTGTTTTGTAGGTATAGGTATAGCGCGATGAATTTGCTATTTTCTAGGCTACATTCACAGTACCACAATGTATTCACCTTGAAGAATGATGCATATGCTCTATTGTGACGCATCTGCCTTGCAGAATGACACATTTTCTCTTCTACAACACATTTTCCTTCTAGTTCGACACATTTGTCTACAAATTCTAGCTTTTGACGCTAAGACGCATTTTCTATGCAGAACAACGCATCTGCCTGGCAATTTCTAACATTTTGCTTGTGACACATTTGACTTACAAAATGACACATTTGACTAGTAAAATTTTCCTTTCAAATTTTTGCAAAATTTTTTATATCTTTTTTTCTATTAATAGCTTAGAGGTTTTTTAGGTTACTAATTGTGTCACCAAAGAATGTATAGTTGACATTTATATTCTCACTTGAGTCTTTTTAATAGGCTTTGGATTGATTTTTCCTAGATATAATGTTGTAATGTAGTCAAAACATTCATATTAGGGCTTAAACATTCAAATTATGGTGTCTTGTGAAGGTGTTGTGAAGTGTTGTAAAACATTTCTACACTTTTCTAGACTCTTCATTACAATTCACCTAAAAATCACCTTTTTATCATTTATTAAGTCCTATTTTAAAGTGTTGTAAAGTCTTGTAACAAGATTTCACACTTTTGTAGGCTTCATTTCACTAATTCAACCCTTTTCTCATATCTAAATGACCCCTTAATACACTTTCTAATTGTTTTCAAGTGTGTTCTTAAGGATATTCCCATTGGAAAAATTTTAATGCCCCGAAATTCCCAACACCCACTTAATTTGCTTAAGTGGGACTAAGTCGCCAATAGGGGCAACTTAGTCCTTTTTGGCACAAAACTCAAAATTATTTTAAATTTCTAGCGGTATTTTGTCCTCTAACCCTTAAGGTCAGCTTGTGATGTGTTACTGTAAATAAATTTTAGTAAAATCAAGTATAAATAGGGTTTTTCACCTCATTTTATATCTCCTACAATCATCTATCTTCAAATCACATACAAAGTATTCAAGCATTATCAAGTGAAGCTATTGGAGTTCTTTATTGTACATCTTCAGATTTGAGCATCAATGGTGTGGTAAGTTTATGAAATTTACATTTTCATTTGCATTTTATCTATTTATCACTCTCTTTTCATATCATTTCATTGGTTAGGGTTTGATTACCAAAGTGGGGTTTGCCAAGGCAAACCCCTATTCTCTAACCCTCAATCATTGTTCCTCTTTTGCATGTGACTTTTCTATGTAGATTTGTCAAGAAATAGGTGTTGAAAAGTGATCAAAAAGTTTACAAATTCAATCAAGTCAGCATCACCTTATTTCAAGCTTGGAGAAACTTTTTACCCCATTTTTTGTAGAATCAAGTACGGACACCTACCAAAAAAAGAAGTGCAGACCTGAGACTACAAGATTATGTCCTAAATTTCATGAAATCTACAGGAGGACTAAGTCTCCACTAGGGGATAATTAGTCCCACTTCCAGGCCTGAAAATTGATTTTGACATTTTTGGATACCCATTTGGCAGATTCCTATTTTAGCAAAGTTTCTTGAAATGGGGACAAAATTGCCCAGACTAGCCTAAGTGTCCCGGTCAACATTTCAATCAATTTTTTAGGATTCTAGAATCTTCCAACATTAAACTTCTAATTCCAAGTGTACCTCTTCCATTTTTTTCTATTATTTCATCATTTAGTTACATTCTTATGCATTTCTGCATATCACAATGTGTTTTCCAACACTTTACATTTTTATAGTTTTGCATCATTAAATCATTTCACTTTCAAATCAGACCATTAGAACATCTTAATTAGGCATAAAATGTCTCATTAACATTACTCTTGAGTGTAAACCCTTGCATTTTGGTTCCCCATTCAATCCCCTTTCTCCTTTTAGGTGAAAAATCCTAGGAGGAACAAAGCAATGTGAGGGGTCAAACCAAAATCACCGTTTAAATTTTGGTTTACTTGTATCTTTTGAAAATTATTCATTTCTTATTTTCAAGAGCATACTCGGTTTCACTTGCATTGGGGTATGTGTAGGATCATGATGGGCCAAAAAGTGGCAATATGATGGGTATGTGGTTGATGACATTTTTTTACCCATAATTGATGAAACGAAAAGGGTTTTTAAAGGAGATTCTCAAGTTTCCACCAATTTAAAATATTCTTTACTTTGAATTTAATAAGTAATTATTATTCATTTTCTATTCAAATTACGACTAAAGTCTTGATTAATAGACTGATTGAAAAACATCTATAGCTTTCAAATGGTATCACATTTTTTGAATACAAAATATGCATCGCATTCTATGTTTTGCATACTATAGGATTAAAAAAATAAAAATTGAATTTCATGAAGTTTTGAAAAATTTAAGGTGGTCAAACATACGAGTTTTTTATATTTTTTAAAAGTTCTAATACAAAATTCATAATTAATTATTTATTGGAAAAATATTACAACAAAATATGCATCACATCAGGACATGAATCTTCTACTTATATCTAAAATATTATAAAAAATAATTATCATTTTATTGTGGTTAGGGTGGTCAGACAGACACCTACTTCTTATTTTTTCCCTAAAATTTAAGTACTACTACATTGAAATTTCAAATTTTCACCAAATAGATTTTTATTTTTTTTTAAAAACCCTAGTATTTTAGAAACTTCATTCAATTTGCTACAAATTCTATTCTTACATATTTTTGATATAATATGGATAACTTATTCAATTTTTTACGTCAAGTTTCCTAACTCTGATTTTTCTGATTTTTTTGCCACTTAAGGGCCTATTTTTTTGATGATGATCCTGCACATACCCATTGGTTAAAGTGCATCCTAGAATTTTAAATTGAATTAGTGAAAAAGTTCATATTAGCTTGCACTCTTGCATCATTTTTGCATTGAAAAGCACAAAAAATCTGCATTTAAATACTGTAGTTGCATTTTTGCATCTAAAAGACATAGAATTGCATTTAAAAATTTTGAAAAGATACAAAAAAAAATCATTAGTAGGACTAAATCGCCACCCTGGGTGACTTAGTACTTTTGCATATTTTTCAATACATTTTCTAGTAATTTTTGGGTATTTTCTGTACTTTTGTTTTTTGGTACTGCATCTATGTTTTAGTTTACAAAATTATTCATTTTTTCATTTCATTTTTCCTAGACTGCATTGCATTTTCATCCATCCTATTTCTTGTGAGACTTGTCCCTTCAAAAAATTTCCACCATTGCCATACTAGCCATAGAAAACCTTCATCAATTGATTGAAAGTGATGATGGCTTAAAAGTTATGAAGAGAATTGCTGAGATTTATAAAAAACATATTCCTTCCACATCCCAACCAACAAAAATTGTTGTAAGTTAAGGAGGATCTCACATTCCTCCCCCTTCAACCATAGCATCCATACCAACTTATACCACTCCTTAGGTTACAACAACTATGCAACAAGTTAGTCATGTGGCTCCTTCTTTTGCAATTCCAACTAGCATTCCTAGTTCTTTTGTGGCATCGAATATTCCTTCTTCCACATTCACCCCTCTTAGTGTCCCTTTCACTTCCCCTAACATTAGATACACCCCATCACCATTTTCCCTTCCACCTCATACCACTTATACCAATCCCATCATTACACAACTCTTTAATACTGTTCATCCATGCAACAAAAAATCTCCACCTTTAGCCAAAGTAAAAATGCTCCACCTACATATCATGTTAGTAGTAGTCCATTATCCCTTGAAATATTACACACTCAAATGCCACAAGAAATTGAAATTCTTAGGTTTGAGAAATACAGAGGCGAAGAAGACCCTATTAATCATGTCAATGCTTATGTAGCCTTGTGCAATGATTTTGTTCTTGATGACAAATTATTAGCTAAACTTTTCCCTCAAACCTTAAAGGACACTGCATTGGAGTCTTTTTCCAACTTACCTAATCATTCAATCTAATCATTTAATGAACTTGTGGACTCCTTTTTAAGTCATTTCCAAGTCCATGTGACCCTTAAAAATACAATGGCTAACTTAAAGTGTTATAGACAAAATGCCAATGAAAAATAATTGACTTTATTTCACATTATCAGTCATTATATACTCAAGTTGATGTCAAAATTCCTAATTCACATCTACAGAAGATGTTTATAAAAAATTTGCACACAAACCTTCAAGAAAATTTAACTATGATGAAATTCCCTTCATTCTTGCACTTATGTGCAACCCTATGTGACTATCACAACTCGATTTCTACTCATGATTCAAAGTCCACTTCTAATCGAGCTAAGAAGTCTAAGAAAACCACCCACAACAATGTGAAAAACTTTATAAAACCCAACAAAGGATTTTTACAATTCAATCCACCTACTCAATCACAAACCAACTAGTTCAAAATCAAGTGGTAGCTATTAAAGCAACATTCCTTATACCTATGGGCATCCAAAGATACAATTCACCCCCTTACCCGATACCATCCATAATACAATGAACCAATTGCTCTAGCAACAAATGATCACTTTTCCTACCATTAAACCACTTGATCCCACCAATCCTTTACCACTTACCTTCAAACAAAATTCTTATTGTCATTTTCATCACCAAAATGGACATGACACTGAACAATGTAAGGGTCTTCAACACTTAGTTCAAGACCTCATTTATTTGGGCCATTTATCCATTGTGGGTGTCAATGATCAAGGAAATAATTCTATTGCACCCCCTTATCAGAATTTACAAATCTTTACCAACCCCATGCCTAAACACAATATTTTATTTGTCAAGGCTAGTGAACCTTCAAACCCTCAAGTCATGAACATTGATACAAATAATGAACAACATGATATAACTCCAAATTTTACCCAAGTTACTCCTATGGATGAACTTGTGGTTGCAATAGATGTTATCCCTCGTAAGGTCCCAACCAAAAAAAATCTTGATATCACTTTTCCTTCCAGAGATATACTTAAAACACTTCTTGATGGTCCTCTTTACATAGCCAATAAAATTTATGATAAACCCACCAATGGGATATTAATAGATCCCTCATGTGGTGAGAATGTGATCACAAAAGAATTTTTAGTATTACATGAGTTGTATCAAGATGATTATAGCCAACCAAATGCATGGATTAAAACACATATTGGTTTCACATGCCCTATGATCGAATCAATCATACTCCCATTACAAATAGGACCCAAGACTTTGGATGTAACAATTTATATTATTCCACAATCAAACCAATTTCATCTATAGATGAGTAATCCCTAGCTCCACTCAATGAAAGCAGTCACCTCAGTTTTTCACAAGTTTTTGAAGTTTCCACATAGCAATGAATTTTTTACCGTACACCATAGTGGCTTTAATCCATTTTCCTCTAAAGGTATTTTTTCCTTTGAAGCCTTTTGGCCTAAACCTATGGAACCCATCACCCCTCAAAAATATTTATTTTTCATAGCCTACCAAAAATTCAAATCCAAATGAATAGTCAAGTTGTCTCTTTGTAACATATACCCGTTTTGGTATGTGTAGGATCATCATGAAAAAAATAGGCCCTTAAGTGGCAATGAAAATTCAAAAAAATTAGAGTTATGCAACTTGATGTAAAAATTTGAATAAGTCATCTATATTATTTCAAAAATATGTAAGAATAGAATCTATGGAAAATTGAATGTAGTTTCTAAACTACTGGGTTTATTTTTCTAAAATAAAAATCTATTTGGTGAAAAATTGAAATTTCAATGGAATGGTACTTAAATTTCAAGGAAAAAATAAGTAGGTGTATGTCTAACCATCCTAACCATAGTAAAATCATATTTTTTTTTTATAAGATTTTAGATATAAGTAGAGGACTCATGTCCAGATGTGATGCATTTTTTTTTTGTATTTTTTTCCAAGTAAATAATTAATTGTGAATTTTTAATTACAACTTTTAAAAAATATAAAATCTTGTATGTCTGACCAACTTAACTTGGTAAAAACTTCATGAAATTCATTTATTTTTTAATCCTATAGTATGCGAAGCATAGAATGTGGCACATGTTTTGGATTCAAAAAATGTGATACCGTTTGAAAGTTATAATTTTTTTCAATCAGGATATCAATCAGGAATTTAGTCATAATTCTAATAGAAAATGAATAATAATTATTTATTAGATTCAAAATAAACTATAATTTATATTGGTGGAAAGTTGAGAATCTCCTTTACAAACCCTTTTCATTTCATCAATTTTGGGTAAAAAAAAAGTCGCCAGCCATATGCACGAAGTCTAGAAAAGCAAGGTAAGTTGTTAAACACGTTTTTTGTGTTGACTTCTTAGGTTTGGCAGGTCTGAACCAAAATCCAAAGCAAGCCCAAGCCTAATCGCTAGGCATTAATTTTGTGTTAGAAATATCAGATATCCTATTTGAATCTAATATTCGATATGTTCCATATAGAGTTGCAAAAATGTTATACAATTTATAATATATGATTTAAAAAATGCAATAAAGTTTATACTTTAGTATATAATATACAATATAGTTTATAATGTAATATATAATATACACTTTATGATAATCTCTTACCAAATTATGTATTTAATATATAATATATTATATTATTATGTTTAATATTTCAATATTTTTGTTAATGTATAAATATTTAAATATATATATTACTAATATATAAAATATTTAAATATTATCTCTTTCCCTCTCTCTCTCCATCTCTCTCCCAAGTCTCTCATCGCCATCTCCATCTCTTTCCTTCCTCTCTCCCCTCACCATGTCCCTTCCAACCATGTTCAGGCCCTCCACTCTCTCTTCCCTCTCCCCTCCCTCCATCCTCTATCCCTCTTCCACTCTCCACCCTCCACTCTCCACCCTCCACCCCTCCTCTCCCTCTCCCTCCCTCTCCACTCTCTCCACCCCTCTCTTTCCACTCCTGCTCTCTGCCCTCCATCTCCTGATCAACCATAAAACTCTCATCCACCCATCTCCATCTTGCCATCTCCATCATCATAATATCATCAATGTCATAATGTTTCGCTGTCATGTCTCGCCATCTCATCATCATCAATAAATGTCATGCATCATCTTTTGCGATAATAATCATGTCACGTAATGGTCATCATGTCGATAAAATATGATCGACATCGCCATAAATAATGTCGCCATCATGATGTTCCGATCTGGTTTTCATGTCACGTAAATAAATAATGTGCAAAATATGTCATCATCATAATAAATAATACTTGCAAAATGTTTAAAATAATATCATCAATAAATGGCAAAAGCATCAATAAATGTCACGTGATAAATATCTTGATCGTATGTAAAATAATAATAAATAATGTCACTTTATAAAATATCGTATAAAATATGTCATAAAATAATAAAATGCCCTCCTCTTATCCTCCTCCATTGTCCATTCCTCCCTCCACCCTCCACTCTTTCCTCCATTCCTCCCTCCATATCCACCTCTCTTTGACTCCTCCACCACCCTCCACTCTCCTCCCACCTATCCATCCTCATTCCTCCTCCACTCCTCTTCCTCCTCTCATCCACTCATCCACTCCTGCAGCCACCCTCCCATCATAAATGTCAAAATCAGGTTTGGTCGTGTAAAATGTCGTAATAATGCGCTAAATAATAAATAATGTCGATGTTTGCGTGTTAAAATGTAATAAATAGTCTTTGCATCAATAAGATAAAATAATGCGTAATAATCATCAGACCGATATGTTTTGTCATGGGTTTCAATAAATATGTCGAATAATAAAGAGCAGTCGTAATAAATATGGATAATAAATAAATAATAAAATATGGCTCAGTCGCGTAAATAATAAATAAATATCATCGTCGCCAGCGTAACGCAGGTCGATATCATCATAAATGTCGGATCAAACGGTGATCTTCATCGTCGATCTCCGTAAATATCGCATCATCATAAATATCTTTTGCGTATCATCACGATAGATGTCATCGTAATAAATATCGCCATGGCCATCGCCATCAATAAATGTGATAAATGTCACGTAATGCATCATCGTCGCCCATCTCGCGTAAATATGTCATCACGATATCGCGTCATCGTTATCACGGCGGGATCTCCGGTATTTAAATATATTTTAAATATGTCATCGAATATGACAAATATCACCGTTTCATCATCATCGTCTTTACATCATCGATATGTCGTTTCATGTCATGTATCGTTTGTGATCATCATCAATAAAATGTCATCATGTCATCGCCCATCATAAATAAAATAATAAATATGTCCGAATAATATTGGGTTCATCATCATCATGTCGCCAACTGGTATCAAAATACTCTCTCACACACTCACTCCATCTATCTCTCTCCCCTATACCCTTAACCATGAAACCCTAAACCCTTATAACCCTCTACCATAAACCCTTAACCCTTAAACCCTCTACCATACACCCTAAACCCTAAACCTTTAACCCTTAAACCCTCTACCATCTACCATTAACCCTTACGTCTATGTGTACACAAATTAGATATCCGATTTGTAAAACTAAAATCATACCGTTACAAAAAATCCTTTTTTTTTCAAATGAATAAGATATCAGATTATAACAGATATCAGATTTTTGGGCCATAGAAAAGCCCCATGTGGGTCGTTTTGTGCATTCCAATGGACCCTACATTCCATTGTAAGTGACACACATGCAGTTTTAGATAGGAAGAGACAAAGATCAACTTTTTGGAGCATCTTCTACTCAAATTTTTCATAAGAAATTATTTTTTAGCATCTTTTATGAGGTATAATGGGGAGCAGCAGTTGTCAGAAGCAAAAACGTAAGAGAAATCTTACAAAAGAAGAAATTGAAGCATATAGACAAAGAGATAGAGAAAGTCATAGGAAGAGAAGACAAGGTATGTTAAATATTGGTGAACCTAACCCCTATGGTCTTTCAAGTGAAGAGGAAATTGAAGATGTTCAAGGTGAAAATATTCATGGTGAAAATGTTGGAATTGAATATGTTAAACATGATATTCAAATTAGGAATGAAGTTATTGAAATTAATAATGAAAATGTTCAAGGTGAAAATGTTGGATTTGAAGATGTTGAACATGATATTGAAATTGGGAATGAAAATATTGAAATTGATAATGAAAATGTTGAAGGTCAAAATGTTGGATTTGAAGATGTTGAACATGATATTGAAATTGGGAATGAAATTATTCAAATTGATATTGAAAATGTTCAAGGTGAAAATGTTGGAAATGAAGATTTTGAACATAATATTGAAGCAAGTGTAAATTATGTTTCACCAGATTATATGAGAAATGAAGAACCTTGTGTGGAAGAAAGACATATTCCAATTTCAAGACCTTCAAGAACCCCTAAACAGTTACTTGAATTTGATGAGAACATTATAAACAATTTTGAAGGAAAGAGGTCAACATGAAATATTCAGTTGTGAGCTAGAAGACTTTTCAACCAATATTTTATGATAAGACATTGATTGAACAATGCCAATTTTTTGTACAATTGCTAAAGATGCAAAAGATGAGACCTTTTCTAGCCAAATTGAATATTTATGTGAACAAGAAGACAAAAAAAAATTCTATTATTGTCAAAAATCTTTTTAATGCTCTCAAGTCTATTGGAAAAAATAACAAGGAAAAGGATAAGAGAGCTACTCAGAGAGTCATTACAACCACCCCAGTAAGCCATCAATTGAAAAATGATACATGGACTTTTTTCAGGAGGCTTCCATGTGTTGATAAGAAGCTAACCGATAATGTAAAGCAGACAATTCAACAAATTTGGCATGATAACTCTAGAGTATCACCCAATGCAAAGGATGTTTTAAAGTTAAGAATTGGTAATCGAGACCGTACACCACATCCTAAAAATTTCTTGGAATCAAGCCAAACAAATTTGTTCAAAAAGCTTATTGAAACACATAAAAATATGGAAATCTCGCAAAGGACTTTTGAGGGTTTAAAGCCATTTTATTGTGTGCCTCTTAAGATTCGTAATAATTGTTACAAATACCATGTGGAGTTTTCAATGTACCATGAGGTATTATGCTATATCCGTTTTACTTTGCATACTAATGAAATTTTGCAAGAGTGTGGTGCAAAACATCTTCTAAAATCATCAAGGGACTTGCTAGATCTATTTTTATGTTCTAGAGATGATGGTTGTTTTTTCTATAGAAATGATTATTTAAATGCAAAGTGCTCACAATGTGGTGGCTTGTCAAAGTTTGTTCAATGTTTTCATGAGAGTTCTGAACATGAATTTGGAAAGAATATTGTTGAGAAAAGGAGATATGAGATAGTCAAATATACTTTGCAAAGTGGAGGTGAAGGTTCTAGATGTCAGTTGGTTACAAAAGAGTACAGTTTTGCTGATTTTATTTCAAATTTTAAGGAAAATATTTTCTACAAGTATGCAAGGCATAGTCATAGGTCTCAGTTGTTGGATCAAAAATTTAGGATGTGTAAGGACTCTTTTCTGATTGGCACTATTATATCAATAGTTGATTTTGCATAAAACTACACATTGCAACCACAAAATGAGGTACAATCTTAGTATTACAATTCCATTCAGATTGATATTTTTGTCCACATAACATTTAGACATGCACTTGATAGTATAGAGGAGGATTGAAAGATAATTAGAGAGTATCATTTTTATATGAGTGATGATAGATCTCACACATCCGAGTATGTCCAACATTGTTTCAAGAATTTTTTTGAGTTCTTGTAGGAGCATGATATAGCACTAGACCAACATCTAATTTGGTCAAATAATTACACAAGTCAATTCAAGAATGCTTGTATGTTTTATTGGTTGAGTAGAATGCATGTAGAGAGGGCTCTACCTCATATTTGGAGTTTTCTTGAAGCTAGACATGGGAAAGGGGAGCATGATGGAGCAAATGCATGCGTAAAGAGAGCTCTAGTTAAGGAGAAATTGAAGATTTCAGGAGCAAAATTCAGTGATGCATGTTCTATTATTGATTGGTGTAGTTTAGCATTGTCATAGGGAGGGACACTTGATTCAACAGTGTACAGATTCTTTTGGTTCATTGAGGAGGATACAATGGGAGGCATATTGGATTGTCATAAAATCAAAGATTCTTCAAAGATGCATTCATTTTGAAGCTTAGATGCAGGCACATGGACCATTTGGACATGAGAGTTGGATTTTTTTTGTCAAAGTTGTATTCAGTGCGAGTGGGATCAATGCGAGTCAAGTGAGTGGGTGGATACATGGGTACCACAGTATCTAACTCCTTTATCTCAAACAATATCCATGACAAATGAAGCAATGGAAAGTTTAGTTGACTATGACCTGCTTTCAGATCTACTATAGCTAGGACATATTTTTGTAGTTGACGTTGCACCATAGGGGAATGAAGAGAGATCAAACTATTGGTTGACTCGATGTGTGTGGGTAAATCATAAGCTAACACAACTTATGGAAGATGATGATGGTTTCGTGTATCCTACATGTTCAGTTGTGGTTGTAGGAACTTGGTTGTGAACATACAAGATTAGAAAGAATGACATACCTACATTTGAAGACTAAGAGAAACACAAAACCATTCTCATGTATTCAAACCTTGTTGAAGCAAAAAATGTTAAGTTGTTGAAGAATCATGTCAGACCAGAGACAAAACAACTATGGACACTTAGTAATGTTGATCATGAAGCAATATTGGATACTCTTAAGCAAAGAGATGACCCTTCAGGCACACTTAAATAGCATTTTCAAGAATGGAAGGTACAATGCTTATGTTCATTATGATTAAGTTCATTAGTGTTCTTTATTTAATACTGATATTTTATATACTATTACAATGCAAGTGTCTTTAATAGTGATATTTTGTATGCACTTATACAATATTTTTGACAAGATTGATCATGGACCTACTGCAAAAATAGCCAGCTCTGATCTTTTTTAGAGAGGTATGCAATAGATTACAACAATATAGATTGGTTATTTTAAGCATCTTTTATATTTTACATTACCATCTCATCATATTTAAATGTTTCATTTAGAATAATATAGATTGGTTATTCTAAGCATATTTTATAGTTTTCATCACCAATTCATCATCATTCAAGTTGTTTAGATTAATATAGATTTGTTAGTCTAATCATCTTTTCTATTGTGACAATATAGATTTCTCATTTTCCCACTTTTGTGATATTCCTAGCACAATTGATCATGGACTTGCTGCAACAATAGTGAGCTCTAATCCTTTCAGAGAGGTATGTGATAGATTACAACAATATAGATTGGTTATTTTAATCATCTTTTATAGTTTGCATTACTATCTCATCATATTTTATGTCATTTAGAATAATATAGATTGGTTATTCTAAGCATCTTTTATAGTTTGCATCACCAATTCATCATCATTCAAGTTGTTTAGATTAATATACATTTGTTAGTATAAGCATCTTTCTATTGTGACAATATAGATTTCTTATTTTCCCACTTTTACGATATTCTTGGCACGATTGATCATGGACCTGCTACAACAATAGCCAACTTTGATCCTTTCGAAGAGGTATGCGACAGATTACAACAATATAGATTGGTTATTTTAAGCGTCTTTTATAGTTTGCATTACCATATCATCATATTTTTTGTCATTTAGAATAATATAGATTGGTTATTCTAAGCTACATTGATGCTTTGTACAGGTTCTTGTCAGTCCAGAACGTGAACATACTACTATTGTCGAAGACTATGCCCTAAATGCCTCCAATAGGAATTTTTAAAAAAAATTGAATTCTCAAATTGGAAACAATGTAAAACGGTCATAATTGTGTATGGGCATAATCTATACCCAGTGATTTTTTTTGAAATATGAGTCAAATTTCTAGCATTGTATAAAGGGTATGTTTAAAATGTAAAGGGGTCTATATTTTAGAAACTCATAGGTTTTGTAAAGGGGTCTGTTTTTGTACTTAATTGAGCTACAACTGAAGGTTTTCTTCCTCGTTCTTTCCTGTTGGTATGCTCGTTTGAACCAGGTTTTGTAATATCTCCCATTTATATATAATAAATTATAGTGGCTTGCAACTTTTTCTCCTCAAATCCAACTTGGGTGCAACTTCATTTTTAGCAACTCAATTGCTCAGTTCATATTTTACTATTTTTCTTGTGTTTTCTACCTGTGCACAAGTCATTCAAGCATTTTTGTATCAAAAATTTTTGTAGAAAAATTATTGCATGTCTTGCATTTATTCTGACTTCTTAATAGAGGGTTTCTTTATTCATTTTGTGCCTCAAAACTCAGACTTTCTTTAGACAGGTTTCTGAATAGGGGAATAAGAGCTTTGCATTTTTAATGGCTTGAATCTCATCCCACTTATTGTGTGCCAATGTGAATCAATGGGATGAGTTGGTAGGGCTTAGGAAATGATATTTGAAGAGTGGAAGGTGTGGAGAACTGGGTTTTGAAATAAAACGAAGAGTTAAAGGTCTAAAAATGGTTGTTTTTTTAACTTGAAAATAGAGTTTTTACCCTAGGGTTTGCAAAAATGAGATACCACAAGTTTCTTTGTTTTCTAAGCATATTGGGGCCTAAATAAAGGTGTCTAAGGTGGTGATAGAGTCTGAAAGGTTGTGGAAGTGCTACATCCAATAAACCCTCAAGAATTACACTAAAAATAAGGGTTTTCTAATTTGATGGTTACATGTCTGTACAAATGGAATCCATTTGAAAAATATTTGTTTTCTTGGAAATTTATTTTCTTCCCCAAGGTTTCAGGGGTCTGTGTGGTGTTTTAAGGTATGTTGATTTACATTTTTGGGCTAATTGAGTAGCCTTTACAAGGGTGAATGTATAGGAAGTCAGTGTTGGTCCAAAGGAGTCTATGTTGTTTCTCATATATGCTGTGTAACTTGGATATGGGTGTTTGAATCAGTCATGTATTGGTCTGGTGTTTTGGAAAATTGCTTGCATTTGACAACTTTTCCCTGAGCTAAAAACTTGCCACCACGGGAAAACACCTCCGAGATAGAAAAAAATGAGAGAGGTTATTGTAGATGGTCCCAACACAATCTCATAGCCTCTAATAGAGATTTTGTAAGCCTCATGGTCTCTGAGAAATAGCCCTTCAAATATTGCTACATTTTAGCACTTTAGACTCTAAAGGGAAATTGTCGATCTAATGTAGCTCGGAGTCATTCGCCATATTTGGTTGAAAAAGAGGACCATCCCTAGTGTAAACATACCCATCCGAACATGTTGGAACAATATGTTTGGTCGTACGAGTTGTGGAATGAAATTTGAACCACTTTGCAACTTTACACTACTTGCATCTCGTAACTTTTCCCTCAACTAAAAAGTCATCACCATAGGAAAACGCCTCTGAGATAGAAAAAATTGAGAGTGGTTTTTTTTAGATGGTCCTAACACAATCCCATGGCCTTGGACAAAGATTCTGTAAGCCTCATGGTCTTCGAGAAATAGCCCTTCAAAGATTGTTTCCTTTTAGCACTTTGGACTCTTAAGGGAAATCGTCGGTCCAATGTAGTTCGGAGTGATCTGGCATATTTGGTTGCAAAAAATGACCATCCCTAGCATAAACGTACCCATACAGATGTGTTGGAACAGTTCATTTGGTCGTACGAGTTGCGAAATGAAAGTTGCACCACTTTGCAACTTTACACTGCTTGCATCTGGCAATTTTTCCCTCTATTGAAAAGTCATCACAACAAGAAAAATCCTCCGAGATAGCAAAAACTGAGAGATATTTTTGTATATGGTCGCAATACGATCTCATAGCCTTAGACAAAGAGTTTGTAAGCCTCATGGTCTCCAAGAAATAGCCCTTCAAATATTGTTGCCTTTTAGCACTTTGGACTCTTAAGGGAAATCGTCAGTCCAATGTAGCTCAGAATGATTCGGTGTATTTGGTTACAAAATATGACCATCCCTAGTGTAAATGTACCCATCCAAACGTGTTGGAACAATTTTTTTGGTCGTACAAGTTGCGGAATAAAAGTTGCACCACTTTGCAACTTTACACTACTTGCATCTGGCAACTTTTCCCTCCACTGAAAAGTCATCACCACAAGAAAACGTCTCCGAGCTAGCAAAAACTGAGAGGTTTTTGTAGATGGTCCCAACACAATTCCATTTCCTTAGATAGAGAGTTTGTAAGCCTCATGGTCTCTGAGAAATAGCCCTTCAAATATTGTTTCCTTTTAGCACTTTGGACTCTTCAAGGAAATCATCAATCCAATGTAGCTCGAAGTGATTCAGTATATTTGGGTGCAAAAGATGACCATCCCTAGTGTAAATATACCCATCTGAACATGTTGGAACAGTCCATTTGGTCGTACGAGTTGCAGAATGAAAGTTGCACCACTTTGCAACTTTACACTACTTGCATCTAGCAACTTTTCCCTCCATTGAAAAGTCATCACCATAGGAAAATTCCTACAAGATAGAAAAAACCGAGAGAGGTTTTTGTAGATGGTTCCAACACAATCCCATAGCCACAAATAGAGAGTTTGTAAGAATCACGGTCTCTAAGAAATAGCCCTTCAAATATTTTTGTCTTTTAACACTTTGGACTCTTAAGGGAAACTGGTGGGCAACAAAGTTAACTTCTTCACAAACTTGGTTTGAAGTAATTTCATTCTTTTTTATGTATTTAAAATGGAATTTTAATTCCACCCTAAAAGTGACCTCTAAATAACTTCAAACACCTTAACTACCTCATTTGTATTCATTTGTTTTCCAAACAAGCATTTTCATTCCAAGAGGCTGAGCTTTCATTTTTGCTTGTTGGATTGAAAGTGGAACATGACATAACTTTATTTTTTCAAAAAAAAATCAGCATCATTGAACTAAGAATTTATCACACATATGCATACAAAATAACTTTTGAGACTGCAAGAAGACATCAAAATGGCTAGTGTACTAAAAAAATTCTTATGATTTTTGAATAATGTTGATAACTCTACTTAGTTGTCTTCTTTTTTCAATATCATACAAATTCTTATGATTTTTGAAGAATTTTGATAACTCTACTCAGTTCACTTCTCTCATGTGGAGAGTTAGAACTACTTGGCCATGCCTTTGCATCATTAGGGAAGTTTTTCTCTATTTGGCAATGTCAAAAGCATGCTTGCATACAAATTAGGAAAAAGACCTTTCCTTTTAGATTAGCAATGCATGGAAGATTCAAAAATTATTTTTGATATTACAAAAAGGTATGTGTTTATACACTTCAAACGTGCAATCACCCTTTGGTTCTTTCAAAGAAAAATCTTCCTATGCCATTGTTACACTACACAAGTAAACTAGATTTTGTATTGTGGGACTATATGTAACAATGATAAAAAATATTGTTTGAGACTGAAAGAAGACATCAAAATGGCTATTGTACTAAAAAAATCTTATGATTTGTGAAGAATGTTGATAACTCTACTCAATTGGTTTCTTTTTTCAATATCATACAAATTGAACCTTGGCATCAATAGACTCTGTATATCATAAGATTCCATGCCAAGTTAGGTTTTAATCATAAAAAAAGGACACATGTATGTATTTTATACTTAAACCAATGAAAACTCAAACGAACTTAGAGTTCAACCAGTTCCAAGAAAGAATTCATAATTTAAAGAAAACATGCAATATATGGTTTTTGTGTGACTTCTCAATTTCTTGGTGGCCTTGGTTTTCTTATCGAATCTGCTACTCTCTCTAGTGATGCTCTCCCTCTCTATCCTAAAGGGAGAAACAAAATCTTCTACATCCACCTCATCAAGCCAACAAGGTAGCTAGTTTGATTATATAAAGAAAATATTAACATAAACCAATAATATACAAAGTATAGCATTCCTTTTCATTTATATGCAAACCAAGTTCCATATTAATTTTAAACAAACCATATCAGCTAATATAACACTAATTTATCAACATATTCTCATTGTTCAAAAAATTAAGTTCTTAGGATCATAATCAAAATGTAAAGTTAAATATATCATTGTCTAGAGGGCTCAATAAATGGGATGTGACATATCCCCCCCCATAAGATCATTACCCCTTATGATTTCTTTCAACTTAAAATAATTTATAATAAATTTTGTCTTTCTAACTAAGCGTTTAATTAAAAAAATGATGAAATCTATGATGAAAATATTCATAGTCCCCATAGGTGGCACTATCCTTAGAATATTTGTCCCACGAGACCTGACATTAAGTAATTTCTCTATTGCACAAGTGGTTCTTGTGAACCTCAAGTAATTTGAGAGGCTCAATTGTGATCACTCCTGGATCCTAATCTTGAAGATTATTCCAATCAAGAATATGGTTAATGCCAAAACACATTTTTTAAAATAAGACATGGAAAAACTCATGCATATGAGAAAGAGTTGGTGGTAGAGCTATTTTGTAGGAAACCAAGTTAATAACTTCTAAAAATTTGAAAGAACCCACATATCTAGTTGCTAACTTAGCATACTTTCCAAATTCTCTCGAGCTCTTATGAGGTTTAACTCTTAAGAGTACTTTATCTCCTACCAAGAATAAAATCTATGAGGTGTGACCTTCTCTAGTTTCTCCATGAAATCATTTGTAAATAAATTGTCTTTAATTTATATATTGTTGCATTTGGATTTCTGAAAATGCCCTTAAGTTTCTTTTTTTGTGAAAGTTTTTAATGATATTTTTTTATACCTTTATTCTATCATTTTACACCCAAGTGTCTTATTTCATATATGCATGGAATTCATATTTCTTTGCACATCATAGGAACCACAACTTGGATTCAATCTTGTATGTTATCTAAATAATTTAAAATTTTATGCAAGTCACCTCAAACTATCTTTAAACACACTTATTTATGCTACCATTATGCAAGTATATATAGACGTGAGGAAAATTATGTTAGAAATACATATTTAATTTTATAGTGGCTTGAGAGTAAATAGAAAATTAATTTTATAAATTTAAGCTTATATTTAATATATAATAGAGAAAGATAACATATCCAAATGTTAAAATTTACATATTCTTTTGAAAATGAGTTTATATCTTTCATCCCTTAAATATACTCTCAAGTCTTTTGGATTTTATATGATGAGGATCTCAACATACACAAAATGGAGTTCAAGTTAATGTGCATAAGTTGAGGTACAAGTTGAGCTTGATTTAGATACTAGAATAGAGGAGGCCCAACCACACATAGTTGATGTCAACAAGGAGGCCCAACCAAAATTTGATGTTAGAGATGGGTCGGGATTGCTTCCTTTTATATATATGTTATGAGCTATCTAATTGGTTATGATTAATTGGTTATATAATTCCATATCAAGCTACCGATTATGCAAAGTTTCCTTAAAGAAATGTGGTCTCATAGAATTCCATGACCAGCTAATGTAATTGATAGTTTCTCCTAGTTATTAGTTATGTAATGTGAAGTAATTGCATAACTGCTTAGGTTGACTTTGTAAAAACTATATTGTTATTGAAATTTTTTCATCTATCAGCATCTAGTTGTTACTTATGCAATGTGAAGTAATGCTTTGAGTTTGAAAGATGTGCAATGCAATGTAATCAGCAATATGAATATAAACTACATAATATAAACATTATTTTTATGCTATTGTACATTAATATTTAACCATTGCTCACTTGATTAAATTTTCAAAGAGTTTAATCATGCACATGATGAAGAAATTAAATTTTGATTGTCAACTTCTATATATCAAATTATCCAATAATCTTGAGTGTATCTCCATATACAAAAATGCATCGATGCCAACTCAAACAAAGTTTTAAAAAATCTGGCATATGCCATCTCGATGTATATTCAAAATTTACATGCCAAAATGTCTATCTCATCCTAAACTATTGGTGGATCATCAAAATGGACCCTCTTTGCAGCACTCGTTGGCTCTGAAGGTAGCTACACAAGAAAAATTCAAACCACAATTGAGATTAGTTATACTATATGATTTAAAATCAAATAATTAACATCGAAATCAATATACATTGAATTATATTTGAACTCTAAAATTTTAATCTTGATTACCTGAAATATCCATCTCTTCAAAGGGTCAGGAGTCCTAGAATATAACCCTATCAAAGAACCGACCAAATAAACTTTTGTAATGTCAATCTATATATGTGAACAAAAACATAAAATTGATCCAAGTTAGCATACAATTATCGGTAATAGGAACATATAAATACCAAACACAAAATAAAATAAACACATACGTCTTTAGGCTAGTCTTTTTCTTTATCTCCTATAGGTGTTTCGACACATCCTCCTTGAGGTGTTTCGAAACATCCTCCTTGAGGTGTTTCAACACCTACTCCTTCAAGTATTCCAATACATACTCCTTCAAGCGTTGTGGTACTTGTCAACAATGATGTATAGCTCACAACTGCATGTACATAAAAATGACAAGTACATATGAAACTACCAATCTATATTGATATATGTATAATTGATCTTAAACATATTAATTCAATTGAATTTGAGTTCAATTACCTTCCCCTTGTCTAACAGTGCACTTCCATAATCTGGAAAAGGCTACACCTTGCTCGCACTTGTCAACAATGATGTATAGCTCATAACTACCTGTACATAAAAAATGACAAGTTCATATGAAACTACCAATCTATGTCGATGTATGTATAATCAATATAAGGTCTTAAAATTCTTAATTCAATTGAATTTGAGTTTAATTACCTTCCCCTTATCTAACATTGCATTTTCATAATCTGGACAAGGCTACACCTCACTTGCACTAGGTATTTCATACAAGAGGAAAATAAGATAAAAATATAAGTTATTATATAATTTCATTTATGACAATTCAAATGACAAGCAAGTATATAATCAAAAAAAATGTAAACAAGTGAGTGAAAAATATATATACTGTGTGCATATTGTGGCCAAATGAAATGTCCCTAAGGGTACTATCAGTCACCTCTATGAGCTCCTCCTCAAACATAAACTATTAAATAGACCATGTAAATAAATATTAGTACATTATACTATCTCTTATTAATATTCATTTAAAAACAAATGCAAGTTATGAATTTACAACTTAAATCTTACCTGTGTCACTATTCCAATGTCCCCCTCTCTAGCAAGAGAGGACTCTATATGGTGAGCTCCACTCCCCTAAGCCTAATCTATAATGTCCACATTATGGAGGTCATAATCAGAAGTGTCCAAGGGATGCTCTGTGAGCTGTCCAAGAGGACCCAAGAATATTTGGTGGCACATGGAGCAAGTATGTGGCACACAAATATGTGGACCTGATGAGGATGATGTAGTAGCACTCAAACCATCACCAACATCACTAGAATGTGGCTGAGCTACTATAGAAGCATGTGAAACCAAAAGGAAACTCAAAGAGTGAATAGCATGGATAGTTTGTGTGGCTGCACCCTACATAATATTTGGATGATATACTGGAGGTGGCGGAGGAAGGGGAGGAGGGGGAGCATATGGGTGCAAGACTACTCTAACTACCCCTGGTCTATCCTAGGGCATACCTCCACCAACACCCTGGAAGGGTTTAATGTCAAATTAATTGACATCATGCCCTAACACAAAATCAGCATATAATTTTTTAATAAAGTAAAATGGTATATCACAATTGTTGTTCGGTGGTTTATCAAAAACCATACACCAATGATCCCAAAATTTATCTACTATGTCCCTATGCGTGCACCATTTTATAGAAATTTTTGGTTTATTAACATTAACTAGAAAACTAGTGCAAGGGTTAACAAATAAAGAGGCTATTTGGGCTTTGGTTATTCTGAGATCTTTCACATCATCATAAGACAATCCACATGCATAATATTCCCTCATGTCTTCTCGCCATGAATGAAAGGCATTATGTTGGGTGGAGAGGGTTTCTATAGTTTTAATTGTATCCTTCAATGCATTTGACATCTCGAATAATCGAGGGATTCTCTTATAAACTTCATAAATTCCCTTTAATTGCTGCAATTTTTCACCAATTAATTCTTCAATTGATGGTTGTGGAGGTGGTGGAGCATTTGGTATTTGTGCATTTTCATTCTTATTTGGTGGATCATTTGGAATTTGTGCATTTTTATTTTCAGTAGCCATAATGCCTGAATAAAGTTAAAAACTAGTTAATCTAATTGAAATTAGACAATATAAATGAAAATATTGTAAAAATACCCTAGTTTTAAAAAAAAACTAAAAAAAACCCTACTTTTTAACAAAAATCTATAAAATTCTCTAATTTTTAATATAAATACATAAACAACACTATTTTTCAATCAAAATGCATAAAAAAAATTCATTTTTAATCAAAATCCATAAAAAAAAAATCATTTTTAATCAAAATCCTATTTTAAACTCAAAATTTTCATAAAAATTCAATCAAAAACCCTATTTTCAAAAAAATCCACAAAAAACTAATTGAAATTATCTAAATCTAATTCAAAATTGAATCAAACCAAATAAGAATCTAAAATCTTACCTTTTCAAATTGGATATTGGTGAAATCAAATATCCGTTACGCGAAGAACCTCATCACTGTGCGCCCATGGGTTGTTGACTATCAAATGATTTTAAAATAGCCATAGAATTTGTATATATATACTTTTTACAAATTGGATATTTGATTTGGATCAAATATCTGATTTGAATCGAATATTCGATATGGAAAACTAGGATTGGTGTTTGCTTTGGTGGTGTGTACTGACACCCAAGCCTAAAAAAATTCAACATGGTATTTTTTGAGTTTTTGGGTTGATGAAAGATGTTTTTTTTTCCTCATTACCACTTTTTGGCCCACCATGATCCTGCACATACCTGTCTACTTCCACTCCTCCTAGCCTAGATGAAACCATACTTTATCCTAAGTCTAACATTGAACAAACAATACAACCTCATGAGCAACTCACTATAGAAACTTCCCCTCCATCATTTAAATTACCAAAGGAAACTAACACCAACCCTATCATGCCTCCCTACATTAAACAAGTTCATAAAGCTAAAGAGAAAGTGATTGACCCATCTTATTCGGCTCCTTCTATTCTTCCCTCTCAAGAAGAAAAGGAACCTATGATGGATCAACCCACTCTTACACCTTGAAAAATTCAAACTAAAATTTAAAAAAATGTGGTGCTCAAGAGCGTAGGCATCATCATCATCTCCTTGCTCATCAAATGCAAAATAAAACTAACAAATAAAATTAACCTATTCCTTTGACAGAAGCAATAGATGAAAAGCATCTTCCCCCTAACCCACCACAAGCTAATAAACTCTAACCCTCGCAACAAAATAAACAAATCCAAGAGCCACAACTTTTGATACATCCTTCCTTGGAAATAACCCTTCGTCCTATCTTAATCAATCTTGATGATGATGATGACAAGGAGATAACAAAAATAGATGAATAAGTGCATAACGATCTAAATTATTTATTCTCATCTGCCATGGGCTTGAATGATAAACCTTCTCCACCAGATGAACCTAGTACATCTCCTAATTCGGCAGTTGCAATTCTTCCTTTAGACAGTCAACCTCCCTCACAATATGTTGAACATGATTGTGAGGTAGATGACTTGTTAGATGGTTGACTTGCATTCACCTTACTAACCTTTTATATTGATTTTACCTTTTCCCATTTTTCTTTTATGTCTATATTGTGCTCCCCTGTATCATGTGTTTGATGTTCCTTCTATTTGTACCTCTATTCTTCTATATGTTGTAATTTATCCTTTTTTTATTTTTGTTTTGTGTTATTATTTTTGTCTTGTGTTTTCCTTTTGGGGATGATGCAAAGTGTTGAGATACCCTATGTCTCTTCCATGTTGACTTACAAGGTCCCTTTTTCATTTTTTATTTCTTCTTGTGTTTTCCTTTTGGGGATGATGCAAGGTATTGAGACCATAATGTCTCCTTCATGTTGACCCAAAAGATTTTTCCTTTTCATTGTCTTTTCCCTTGTGATTTCCTTTTGGGGATGATGCAAAGCATTGAGACCACAATGTCTCTCCCTTGCTGACCTAAAATGGACTTGTCCTTTTCATTTTATTTTGCTCTCTTTCTGTCATTCTTCCAATTCTATGTGCTTTGGGTAATGATTACAGTTTCAAGCTCTTTCATTAAAAAAAAAAGCATTGCAGCAACAAACATACTAACCCCAAATCCATAGATCCCTTATGTGTTTGGTGTATTCCTTTCTAGGAGGTAACCCTCCTTTTCTTTTATTTTCTTTTCTTTTTCATTTACATGAAGCATCCTAACTTAGAAACATATGACTTAGCATAGGGGCTTTCCAAGTTGGCTCTCATGTCTTGATTTCTTTTTGCATTTTTCCTTCACTACTTTAAAGTAATTACTCACAAAATCATGTGCAACAATTCCTTTATAGTGGGGGGCATACATTCACATCATTTCATTTGTGTTTCTTGCATTCTTAGTGTGGATTTGTCACTTCATACAATGCATTCATCACTTTGTAGATGGCATTTGGTGTGATGTCCTTCATAAGTGTGATCTATCTTAACATATTACATTCATCTTAGTGGCCTAATGTGACACACTGCATCCCCTAAGTTGTGAATATTCTATTATTTGATTGGTCCTCTCTTGGAGACATTAGACACAATGTTCCCTATGTGATAAACTTGGCATGAACTTAACAAGACACCTTTTGCATTTTACATTTTATTTTTGCATTTTAGCTTTTACATTTTTTCCACCTTGCATAATGCAACTTGCATGCCTCTGGTACATTTGCATTCATTCATGGGTTCTAAGCATACAAAAAAAAAATTTCTCATGAAGCATGAACCAACATTTTCTTTTTTGGCACCTTGTTAAATTTATCAAGAAGTATAACTTTAATATGGTTGAGTAGGAAGCCCATTCTAAGGCATGACTTTCCCCATAGCCACCTATATGTTTGTGAGTGCATACCAACTAGCGTATGTATCTTACCTTTTTGGGTTATCTCAGCCAGCGGACCACCATGAGTTATATCACCCCAGAGTGAGTATGCATCCTATTTTTCAAACAATCAACCTAGATCTAATCTATAATGAGTTGGATAGATGATTGAAGTTTTCATTCCTTTTCATCATCATGCATATTCTTTTTTTCTTATGTTTGGTTTGCCATGAGATCTTGATCCTGGGGGCTTGATCATCCCTCTTGGTTATTGTCGTTTCATCTTACCAATGTAAGTACATTAGGATCCCTCTTGATGTGCATGTTGGGCTACTTTAGCGAGAGTTTAAAGCAAGTTCACCTTCTCACTAAAGTGGGGGCTTAATGTGTCATTAAAAAATGTATAGTTGACATTTTTACGCTCACTTGAGTCTTTCTAATGGGATTTGGCTAAATTTTTCCTAGATATAATGTTGTAATGTGGTTAAAACATGCATATTAGGGCTTACACATTCAAATTATGGTGTCTTGTGAAGGTGTTGTGAAGTGTTGTAAAACCTTTCTACACTTTTCTAGACTCTATTCATTACAATTCACCTAAAAAACACTTTTTATCACTTATTAAGTCCTATTTTGAAGTGTTGTAAATTCTTGTAACAATATTTCACACTTTTCTATGGTTAACTTCACTAATTCAATCATTTTTCATGTCTAAATGACCCCTTAATACACTTTTCAATTGTTTCCAAGTGTTTTGTTAAGGATATTCCCATTGGAAAACTTTTAATGCCCTGAAATTCCCTACACCCGCTTAATTTGCTTAAGTGGGACTAAGTCGCCAATAGGGGCGACTTAGTCCTTTTTGGCACAAAACTCAAAATTATTTTAAATTTCTAGTGGGATTTTGTCCTTTCACCCTTGAGGTCAACCTGTTATGTGTTACTTTCAGAAAATTCTAGAAAAATCAAGTATAAATAAGGTTTTTTCACCTCATTTTACATCTCCTACAATCATCTATCTCCAAATCGCATACAAAGCATTCAAGCAAATCAAGCATTATTAAGTCAATCTATTGGAGTTCTTTATTACACATCTTTATATTTGAGCATCAATGGTGTGGTAATTTATGACATTTGCATTTGCATGTTATCTATTTATCACTCTCTTTTCATATCATTTCATTGGTTAGGGTTTGATTACCAAAGTGGGGTTTGACCAAGGTAAAACCCTATTCTCTAACCCTCAACCATTTTCCCCCTTTTGCATGTGACTTTTGTATGTAGATTTTTCAAGCAATAGGTGTTGAAAAGTGATCAAAAAGTGCACAAATTCAATCAAGTCGACATCACCTTATTTCAAGCTTCAAGAAACTTTCTACCCCATTTTCTACATAATCAAGTATGGACACCAATCAAACAAAGAAGTGCAGACTTGAGACTACAAGATTATGTCCTAAATTTTCCAAAATCGGTAGGAGGACTAAGTCACCACTATAGGTGAATTAGTCCCACTTTGGGGCCTGAAAATTGATTTTGACATTTTTGGATACCCATTTGGTAGATTCCTATTCCAAAAAAGTTTCCTGAAACTGGGAGTAAGTCACCCAAACTGGGCTAAGTGTCTTGGTCAACATTTCAATCAATTTTTCAGGATTCCAAAATCTTCCAACATCAAACTTCTGATTCTAGGTGTACCTCTTCCATTTTTTTATGTTATTTCATCATTTAGTTACATTCTTAGGCATTTCTCCATATCACATTATGTTTTCTAGCACTTTACATTTTCATAGTTTTGCATGATTAAATCACTTCAATTTCAAATCAAAGCATTAGGACATCTTAATTATGCATAATTTATCTCATTATCATTAGTCTTGAGTGTAAACCCTTGAATTTTGGTTCCCCATCCAATCTCCCTTCTCCTTTTAGGTGAAAAATCCTAGGAGGAGCAAAGCATTGTGAGGGGTCAAACCAAAATCACCATTTACACTAATATTCTATTTGTAGCATGTGGCAAGGAGTCTAACCTTGGTTTTTGTTGATTTTCATATCAATTTTTCAATTCCTTAAAGAAAACAAACAACAACAAACAATTTTGCATTCACAATGTTTCATTGGTTAAAATGAACATGCATATTCATTCATGGGCTTAAAATGAACACAATCTTGCATTGAAATTCATATGGTTAAAATTTACATGAATTGTCATGCCATGGGCTTAAAATGAACTCTTTTTTTTCTCACATCAAGTTAAAATGTATAAATAAACAAAGTGTTTTAAGTGTTTTCCTCACATTACAATTTTCATAACTAAAATTAACAAGTGTCTCCAATTTTTATAACCTCGATTCAATAATAGAAGTATCCTCTCCCCTTGTGCACTTGTGTGATTTTGGGTGCAAGAGAAATTTTTATTGACTCTAGGAATTGAGCCTTCCTTGGTGGGAAAAAGTACTCACCCCAAGGTGACTCAAATTGGCAATGGGGCTCTTTAGCTGAGCTACTCCCAACCAGTATACAAATGTGAATCCTAATGGAAAAATTAGGATTATGAGTACGGATGTGTCACTCAGACAAGTGAATTCCCAGAAACCTTGTTGAGCATAACCTCTTGCCTCTAGAATTCCTCCTCATCAGAGCTAATCTTGCCCCATGTGTAGCCACTCAAGCGAGAGTCTAAAACTAAAAAGCTTTGTGTAGTTTCCAAAATCCCATCTATTCGCTAGCGCAACAACGGTTGTTGTCAAGGAATCCACATTCTCACAGTTCTTAGTAGAGGTGAAAATACTACCATGGGAGATTTATGTGGTATTGAAGCTTGGTTGACCTAAGAAGTGAGTGTAATGTAAGAGAGAGCTTATGTGGCCAAGCTTCTAGATCACCCGCTAAGAATAAGTATAGCTAGGGAGACCCATATGGAATCTAGCGAATATAGTCCTTGCCTAACCTAGGATTGTGCTTGTCTTCATTGTGCATGTTTTCATCATTCAAAGAAAAATCATTGTGATTTCCATGTGTTTTTTGAGACATTGAACAAATAAACACCTTTCACAAACCTAGAAACAATCATTCAAATTGAAAGAATTCCAAAAAATTTCCAAAATTGCAAACAAATTAGACCTTTATTCAGACCGAAATGCATTTTCTATTCAATGCAATGCATTCGCCATTCTGAACCACATTTGAGACTTTATGTGTTGCAATCGCTCTGCTAAAATGCATTTTCTATCCTCTACAACACATTTGATTGGTCTCAACCACATTTGATCTCCAAAACGATGCAATTGCTTTCATGTGTTGCATTTGTTTCCTGTAATGACACATTCACTTATCTTGAGATGCATTTGACATTTTGTGATGCATCTATGACATGAAACGATGCAATTTCCTGGCAATTACAAAAACATTGTTATTGTTCAAAACCCGAGTCCAAACATTTTTTTAAACTATTTTCAAACATCTTTTTCCAATGGCCTCTATTAAAAACCAAATAAGGAATTGCTCAACTCCTTTATCTTTTGCATCTTTTAGCTTGCATTCTCCCATAGGTCCATCCTTGCAAAATTTTAGTTGCACCCTTAGGAGTCCATTATCATTATTTTCAGCAGTAAACCAGTCATTAGGTCCTCATCTTATTGTAGACTTCGGAATAGGAAAAACTTATCATACTTTACAAAATCCTTACCTTCAAGAGTAGGTTATCATTGGACTTAGTCAAAATCATTTCCTTTAGTCATTGTCCTTTTATGATACCTTTCCAATTCAATAGTCTAGTTGGGAAACCTCACTTTGTCATCTTGTCATTTAGTCATACCAACAAGTCCTTTGATGATCCAAATTGAGACATAGACCAAGCTTTGAGTGGTTGAGTAAACCTTTTCTAAATTCCATAAAAAATGCTTTGACCTTTGAATTTTCATACCTTAAAACATTCAAAGTCATCTTAGTCCTCATTTTGCATACCTTATTCCTAAAAATCCAAAAAAAATAGTCTTCATTTTCCTTTTGCATTTGTCATTTCCTTTAGACAACATTGTCGTATTGCATCTCTTATTACCAAAAAACCCCAAAAATATAGTTGCATTCACATCCTTTATTCAAAAAATATAAAAAACATAGTTTCATACCATTCCCATTCATAGACTTAGTTGCCATGTTTCATCTTCCTAATTTGAGCAAATCTTTATATGTTGAGACTAGGCTCTAAAGAAACAAAAGAAAAATGGACCTTTTTTGGAAAAGATACCAACCCCTATAAATTTTCCAATGACATGAATCAAAAAACAAACTCAGGGGCACCTTTCATCAATCCTTTCACTGACATGAACATGTCATCTTCTTCACACAACCCCTTTAAACTGTTCGCATGTAGAGACAAAAATGGACATGTATTTGTGGAGGACTTAAAAGCTGCCACACAAAATATTGATGTCTCCTTTGTAGTAGAATTAGTCTTGCAAGACTCGGACAAATATCTAGCCATGCTTTTACACCAAGGGTCCAAATTGCCACATGGGTTTGGCATTAACACCTTAAGAGCAACTTCTCCTAATCATGATGCAAACAACAATGAAAACAATAGTTCCAACACTAGTAAACCTTAACACAATGCAACAATACCTTCATTGGTGCCACCACATAAATTGTAACAAACACCATCAATGCTACCTTTAATGGTAGGGTATGTGCAGGATCATCATGGAAAAAACAAGCCCTCAAGTGGCAAAAAAAATAGAAAAAATTAGAGTTAGGAAACTTGACATAAAATTTTGAATAAGTTATCTATATTATTTCAAAAATATGTATGAATAGAATCTGTAGCAAATTGAATGTAGTTTCTAAACTACTAGGTTTTTTAAAAGTTATTTGGTGAAAATTTGAAATTTCAATGTAGTAGTACTTAAATTTCAAGGAAAAATAAAAAGTAGGTGTCTCGACCACCCTAACCACAATAAAATGATAATATTTTTTTATAATATTTTATATATAAGTAGAGGACTCATGTCTGAATGTGGTGCATATTTTTTTGTAATTTCTTTCCAAGAAAATAATTAATTATGAATTTTTTATTACAATTTTTTAAAAAAAAACGTGTATGTCTGACCACGTTAATTTGGTCAAAACTTTATGAAATTCATTTTTTAATCCTCTAGTATGCAAAGCATATAATGTGATGCATGTTTCGCATTCAAAAAATGTGATATTGTTTGAAAGCTATAGATGTTTTTCAATCAGCCTATCAATCAGGACTTTAGTCGTAATTCAAATAGAAAATGAATAATAATTATTTATTAAATTCAAAGTAAAACATAATTTATATTGGTTGAAAGCTAAGAATCTCCTTTAAAAACCCTTTTCATTTCATCAATTTTGGGTAAAAGAAAAGTCATCAACCACATACCCATCATATCACCACTTTTTGGCCCATCATGATCCTGCACATACCTGGCACCTCCAATCAAAATACTTCAAATCAATTGGAGCTACCATTGGGTCCTTAACAATGGGGGAAAGTTCTTCAAACCTATTGTTTGGAGCTTCATCTAGCACCATGGGAACATCATCAAACCCTTTGATTGGGTCTTCAAATAATGCAATGGGACCAAATTCATTCAACCCCTGTGGGAGAAATAAATGATGTATTTCCATTCAAGGACCCCAACCTAATGTCAACAATTCATCACAACTCAATACCAATTCCAATAACCCCCAAAGGAGAAACACCAATATTCCCCATGGACACATATACCAATTTGGACAAGGAAGTCATATTACACAACATATGACTTCATTTGGACACCAAAATACTCAAGCAACATATTTCATAGATATCAACTATTACTATTGGAGTCCACTTTCCCACATACGCTTCACGCATCCATACCCAACAACACATCTCTAATAAAAACACACAATACCAACAACCTTCAAACCAAAACACGACATACATTTCACAACAACAAATCCCACAACAAAACACATCTTCACAAAAAATGGGGACTCATGGGATACCTATCACTAGCATGTGTGATGCTACAAACAACCCCATAATTGATGCACTCATAGCCCAAATTGCAACCTTGAAAAAATAGATGGAGAACATGCAAATGCAATAGAAAAAGACTCACACATCATATGACCTATGCCCATACCCTTTTGACACAAATATACACATGGCACGGTTCCCTCTTTGGTATGTGGTGCCAAACTTTACTAAGTACAAAGGAAAGACAAATCCCCTTGAACACAAATTCATGAATTTACAACCAATTGCATGGACATCACCTATGAACATACTTATTTTATGAGGCTCTTCCCTAGGAGTCTTGCAGGTCGCATAGTTGAATGGTTTGCCACCTTTCCTAAGGGAATAAAAACATGGGAGGTACTTGTAGATAGAGTCCTATGAAATTATGCCTATAATATTGACACCAATGTCTCCATTACCAATATATGCACACTTACTCAAGAAGAAACTAATGAGACATTTATTCCATTCTTTCAAAGATGGAGAAGTTTAGTAAGTTGTTGTCATGTCGAGATACCAGAAAAAGAAAAGGTAGACATGTTTTTCCAAAACCCCTTGGGCCCATTAATATACAATTTGCAAGTTCATTGTTACACCTCTTTCGCAAAACTCATAAAAAAAGGAGTCCAGCTCGAAAAGGCCCTTATTACTAAAGGAGAACTCAAATATGGTAACAAGAACATGAACAAAAACCCACCCACTGACAAAAATAAATACTAGGTCAAGAATAAACATATCACCAATGATGGCATTTTTTATGCTAAGGTGGTAAACACAATTGGTCCTGTACTCACTCTCAAAGGAGCTCAACCGCAAAACACACCATTGATCACACCGACACCTGCTACAAATTCCATCCAAAATAATCAAAACAATCATAACTGTCAAAATAATCAAGGTAAAGGGAATCCATGTCAAACCAAGCAATTTCCAAAGAGAGATATATATACTTCCTTGAGTGAACTAATCAAAGAAGTCCTTAAGAATCTTCTCCAAAATGGTGTCATTACATTATAGGACCTTGATCCATATGACCCAAGATAATTCAAGCCATCTTGGTGGGATGACAATGAATTCTACGATTACCACTATGCAAAAGGGCATAAAACCTATTGTGCCTATAACACACATGCCCCATTCGGAATGGGGACCCTCTCTTTTTTCTTTGTCAAGTCACTTTTGTTGTATAATTTTGTGTGTCCCCTATTTTTGAGTCTTAAGTGGTCAAGGAGTCTTAGACGAACCACCTTAAGTAAAGAAAGTTTCATCACCTCCAAAATTTGCAAGTCTCTGGCCTCTATAGAATCTCCTTGGTAGCTTTAGCTTAAGTTTCAAAACTGTCGACCTTCGGGTCATGTAGGTCTTCCCTTGGGGGCCACCCTATGTGGGATTACATGGAATCTTCTCAATCCCAAATGACTAACTCAAGGCATCCTCCCACAACACAGGGCTCATAGCCTCCTTCCCTATTTTCTCTACAGACCTGCCAAACAACCAACTCCTGGGTGTTGTCCACTTTGCGGACCCCGTCGTTCCTACCGCCATCTTTTGAAATTCCCATTCACCAACCTTAGCTGCCCCCGTACCAAAATTAATGGAAGGATTTTAATGCATATCTTTGACATGTCATTATCACCTGCACACTTTTAGAAGACTTTTTTGAGCTTGCTAGCGATTACTACCTCTGTTCCTATAGAGTCTTTGCCATCCAAATGCTATCATCTGTAGCTCCTTCACATACTTCATCAGATTCTTCCAGTTGGTCCTCTGTCGCTAGTTGTGAAATATTTTTCTTTTATTTTCATGAAATTTATTAAACTCTGAAGAGAGAAAACATAAAAACTAGTTAGAACACCCATGGGCAAATAAAACCCATGTTTTAGAATTTAGGATACCTTTTAAAATCGGTTTGATAAGGGCCTATAGAACCTGACGCCCCCACAATTGTTCTTGAGCCAGGGAACTCATGCCCTAGGGGTCCATGTAGTGCCCAATGCCCTTACCTTGTTCCTCAAAAATTCAAACTTAAAATCGTTGTCATCTCCCTTGGGCCCGCTTATGTGGGTGGGCAATTGCACCTTTCCATCACTAATCAGAGCTAAGAAAAAACACAAGTTAAAACAATTGTTCACTCCCTTGGATTTGACCATGCAGGTTTCAGCACCTAGATCCCCCTCTTGATGAATCATTCATAAACTACAGGCCTACCCCACACTCTTCGGTGCCTTTAAACTTGAAAAATAACAACTAAGTATTGAGTTCCTTGAGAGCTTTCTCATGTGGCGTCCACTTATGAAACTTTGTCTTGCTCTCACCGCTTCAAATGACCAGTAACCTTTGTTGGCATATTACGCAGATCCCAACCCCATTGCCTTCCTTTATCCATTTTCTAACAAATGAACAATTCTTAAGCCTTGTGTGGGTCCAATGATGTGGTTCGCTCTACTTGGACCATCATCCTCTTCCCACCATCCCAAATGGTGATCGACCAACGTCCTTCTATAGCTTCTCACCCATGCCCAATTGAAAAAAGTGAACTTTAAAAGAAAACTACCATCCTCCAAGACCATAGGTCATGCATTTTGGGGTGTCACCTTGCCAAAGCTATTTTCAAATGCAAGAGCTTGAAATAGTTGGGAGACTCCCTACACCCGCATGCCTGAATGATGGAATTAAAACCTCTAGAGTTTCAAAATTAAATCGACCCAAGTACCAAAATGATTTGACCTACTGATTGGTCCCACCTCATGGCCAAAATCCTAATATTTGTGGAACTATGTAGGTCATCATTCCCTGATTGCCATCCGTTTGTATTTTCTTTCAAAATGGCTATCAACTCAGGGAAGTCTGCACCCTTGGACCCACATTGCCATAACTCCCTCAAATGGAAGGCTAAAGATGATCTAAAAGAAACATTAGGATCCTTGAATGTTGAAGTACTTCATCTAATGTTGTTTTTTAGGATTTCACTAACATTTCTCATGTTTTACATTTGAATGTACTTACTACTCCCTTGCTTGCAGGATATATGGAACCAACTATAGGACCTTCAGATGCATCCACATAAAAGGAAATGAGCAAGAAGCTATCCAAAGCACCGAGGGAAAAAGAAGACAAGGACTAGATGAAGTACAAGTTCTAGGGAGAAGAACTCAAATTAAAGGTCATCACAAATTGGGACAAGATCTCAGATACCAACTTAGGGCATATCGACATTGATGAGTTCCAGTGGAGGGTCACTATCAACCCATACTATAGAGAATGCAAAAAGAATTAGAAGAACTAGGTTGGCCAAGGCTATTGGTTTCCTGCTTTCCCTCATAGCCCCTAAGTTAGTGATGACCTACAAAGAGGCATATCAAGAGGACATGAAAAGAATAGTGGATAGAGATGGAAACATACTAGCTAATTTCTCTTCCAAGTCTATCAAGCAGACTTTCCATATACCCACCTTGGATGAAATAAAAGAAGCATCTAAGGAATATGCCAAGAGAATGTGAAAGGTCGATCCCCTCAAGTGCAAGAAATTGATCAACCGGTACTGGATAAAAGAGAAAAGGGGTAGTTCCAACAAAGTACCCGAGGAGCTTTTTCAGAGCAATTTCTACAAGGATTACCATGACCTAGTAACCTTATTGAGTAGAGTTATTGGTCTCCCGAATGTAGCATTCTTCTTCCAAGGGTGGATGTATTTTATAGAAGAAATCATCAAAGGAAAGGCCCAATTCCATTGGGTAGGAATGATTAGTAACTGCCTTCATGAGTAGTTTGTGGCAATGAAGAAAACCTCATAGTTCCATATGAATTTGTATCTAGTCTACCTACTTGCTGATTGTGTTCAATACAGAGGACTATTTGTAGCCCTGAGCCAAACTCCAAGAAGGGAATTGAAGATATATGATAGGTACCCTCAACTTCAATTCAAAAACTTCAAAAGGGACTACTACAGAGTCAACGATGCCTTCATCAGGCATATTATTAGATTACTTGGAGGTAACTTCAAGAGGAGGGTTACCCATAGTGCTAATGATTTCATCCGTTGGTTTGGCTTTCTATTTAATTAGTTTCCCAAATTTACATACATCTAAGCTAAGGGTTTCTCAAAGATACCATATAAACTACCCTGATACCCAAATGACCGATTGGTACTACTTGAGCTCTCCAGGCAATTGCAACATTCCAAAACCCTGCTAAGTGACAAACACAAGGTGGGGATTCCTTATCCCCTTAAATTTGGCTAGAGAATGTATGCCAGCCCCACATCCTAGTGTGTGGAATACTTGGAAAAGAAGTTGAATGAATATAACTTAGAGCTCTACACTGCCAATTCGTGGATGGATCCGTATGGAAAATTGAAAAGAATGGTTGGAAAAGAGTATGCCCAACTCCACGATGTTGAAGACTTTTGAGAAAATTATAGATATGACAAAGAGGTGTGTATGAGGCATTAAATGTACATGACTACATAATCTGTTAAAACAATCAACTTGTTTTTGGTGCCAGATCAAATTGTTGAAGATGATAACATGGTAATTGATCCAAGGTACAATGTTGTCACCAACCTTTCACTACCATTAATTGATTGGGACGAGGAAGAGGCCAATGACCTTGACATTTTTATGAAACCCTTTGAGGAAAGGATGAAATAATGGATTGATGGGTAGATTGCTTAGATGAAGCTTGAAGGAGCTACCTTAACCTATGATGAGCTTGAGGATGAGCCTAAAAGTGATAGTGACAATGAAACAATTGTTACCCCATCTAGGGAAACCTCAAAATCCCTTCCAGCTACTAGGTAAAGAAAAAGAAAAGAAATGGTTGAGCATCAGCCTAAGCATAAAGTATACTCAAGGAAAGCATCGAAAGGTGAACCATCCAAGAAATCAAAAAATTTGGTTAGTTTCATAGAGATTCCCACTATATAAGAGGACCCACTCTACGAAGGAGAGGAAGAAGAGGTTGAGTAGCCAAAATCCCCACCTGTTGCCTTTGCTCTCACTACCACAACCATTGGTGTTGCCACTATGATTGCTCCTCCACCTATTTTTCAAGCAATGGTTGCTTCTTCTCCACCTGTGGTGAAAATTTTGGTTCATCATGCTTCCACCTCACCCATTTCACCCATCTTGGTGGTAGATTCTTCCTCTACCACAACTTCTCTGCTCTCTTCCACTTCTATGTCTCCATCATTAACCCTCCCACTAGCCACTTCAATGACAACAATTCCTACCCTCTCGGTCCTAGAAGATTTTTCTCAACATATGTAGAACATACCAATAGATTTTTCTAGAGTATTCATGAATCTTGTAATGTAGGCTTCCCTAGTACAAGTTCTTGCCAGCCTTCTTGTCCCTACTCCTCCAATTGAGCTACCAAAAATAAAAGCAACAATGCAGATATTTGAAGAGTTAGAAAGGAGAGAAAGGGAAGCAACCAAATAAATGGAGGAAGAGGAAGATGATTACCATGAGCATCCTTAATATCAACACCTAGTAATTGATGAAGTGGTGCATAAAGAAGAGGGGATGCAGTCCTTCTTGGAAGATATCGAAGAACTTGATGCCAAATATATCACGGAAAACTTTGATCAAGAGCTCAAGGAGGAACTTTCCAAACAACTGAGGGATGTTGATGAGGAAGTTGAGAAACAACCATCCAAAGAAAAGAAGGATACAGATGATGAGATGGAGGTAACCACAGAGCCTCCAATTGTGAAGTAAGATAAGAGCCCCGAACATGATAAAGGAATGCCTCCTTTGCATGAAGAAGAGAAATGAAAGAATACAAGCTTCAAGAGGAGGTTGAGATAAGAAAGAGCTTGGAAGCAAAGAACCATGAAGAACATATGCAACAAGAAGAAGAAGAGAAAACCTTTGAAGGGGAGGATAGCCCCAAGAAACATACAACCACTGAATCCCTAGAGGAAGAAACAGTATTTATTTGAGATTTAGATGAAGAAGAGGAAGAAAAGATAGAACAAAAGACCCTAGGTAGCAAGGGAATGGAAATTCATCATACTTAGGAAGAGGAAGGTGATCAAGAATCACTAAAAAAGGGATCCCACATGCCCAAATGGTTGGAAAAGTAATTGGAGAATATGGACCCTTACACTTATAGATCTAAAGATGAGGATGGAAGCCATTTTGGCTCAGTCACAAATAAGCACAAAGAAGGAAAAGAATCCAAGGGTGAGATCCCACCTGACAATAGACACCTTGGGATCTAGGACTATGTAGATAGCTACCCTTGTGGTGGAAGAAGGAGTTAGCTATAATATTTCCACTATTGATCTTGGGACAACCATGAGGGAACAAAAGATTGATCATCTTTAGGGGTTAGTTGCTACTATTCTGCACCAGATGCATAATAACAAGTCCTACAAGGAGGAATTAAAGGAAAAAGTAGCAAATTCAATAGCTTATATACAACAATGGTCATCCACCAAAGAGATTCCCACCACATCGTCAATATTACCACAATTTTTGTCCCAAGACCACATCAATAAATGAGAAAGGAGAAAGAATTAGACCAAGGCCATTGAGGATTGGTTTCAACAAATCATATACAATGGACATATGGGCATCAGCCACACTACTATAATTTAAAAATAAGTTCTTAGAAGTGCAAAGACAACTCAAAGGCACAAGAAAATTCTACATTGACATCCCAAAGCTATATAGGATTACATATCCTAAAATTCAGGCTATCCTCAAGATGCTTGAGAAAAAATGGGAAGAAGAGCTTGCACTAGCAAGGGAGGACCATTGGCTCATGGAAACATGGAAGATGGGACTTGATCACAGACAAGAAATCTTAGAGTAGGTGCTCCATGAAGTGTAGCTTGATGTTGGTTGGGCCAAAGAAACCAAGATGACCTATGAGGAATACTTAAAGTTGATGAGGGATTTCAACATGCCCTTCATTGAGATAGATCTGGAAAAGATAAGTCCACATTCCTCAAGAAGATGGTGGATGGAGCTACCAATGACCTCACGCTAGACTTCATGGATTTTGCTACATGTTCCTTCACCCAATTTGAGAAAGTAATAAAGAAAACTCCCAAATGTGATAAGGATTGGGATATAATTATCATCTGGTCAAAGAAATTGAGCTTTCAAGTGCTTCAATCTAACATTATGGAGTGGAGCAAGCTTCAAGCATTAATCAGAAAATTCGTAGAATATGCTACTATGAAGAAGCATGAAGGAAATTTGGTGATTGGTGAAGAATTCCTCATAGTATGATTGCAACAAAGGCAATTAGCTACAAGACAAAAATTCTATAGTGCTATCCACAAAAAGAAAAAATAAACTAGGGGACAAAATGTAGTTTTATATTGTAAAATATTTAGGGGTAGGTGAAGCCCTAATTTGTAGTGAATCTAGGCCACACAATGATATTAAATCTTGGCCATTATTTTTTTCTTTTTGGACACTATAAATAGTGGGTCTCCTCTCATTTTCAAGAGAGAGTTGAGTTTTTGTAAAGACATTCTACTAGAATTTTAATAGTTCATATATTTTGGTGGATTCTTGAGTTCCAAGTTCATGTTTCATGATTCTTCTCCTCTTAGTTAGTGAATTTTAATATAGATTAACTTTTTTTTCTATGTTTTATCTTTCTTTAGTAGATTAGTTAGTGTTGTTCATTGATAGTGAATGATTCTATTTTGTTGATTTTCCCTTCCTTGTTTATGCTTTTTGTTGTTTATTGATGATAAACTGTAGTGTAAAGCTAGTCTGAACATTATTTGAATGTTGCACTTAATTTCTATCTTTTTTTCATACTTTATAGTGAATGAATGGTTGAAATCTATAGACCTTAGAATATTGCACTAGTTTCATGAGACTATGAGTTAATCTAGTTAAGTGGGACTTAGTTTTAGGAAGGTTTTCCACTGTAGCATCCTCCATTATCATTGTTCATCAGTAGTTTCAAAGCTAGGAACTTCTCCCTTCCCTTCCCTTTTGAATTCTCTTTTAAATAGTAACCTTAGATAATGTTCATTGCACATTGTAAAGCCAAATCTGAAGATCAAAGAGGAGTTTGAGACTGTTGTCCTAAACTTGCAGTAATAGAGCAACACTTTAGAAATTTTGTAAACTCCATTCAAAGACCCAATTCCCTCTAACTTAACTTGTGTAAGGTTCCCCTATTATTACTAGCAATATCACATTGAACCAACTAAATTATTCCAAGAATATCATGACCTAACACCCAAGAGACCTTGGGGTAGTTTTAAGCAACTTGTTGAAGATTTCCTTTCAAGAGAGGTAGCATACATGTGTTCTTCATGTGTTGAGAAGGTGCAAAAACACCCATCAACAAAACCTCCTCTTGTCGATAATTATGAAATCTCGTACAAGATCTCATTGAAAATCACACCATTGAACTGGGTGGACAACAATTTTCTTCAAACACGGACTACACAATCCATAAAAACCCACTGCAGGACCTTGGTTCAAATAATCCCTCAATGTCAGGTCCAAAGACTAATAATAATCAAGCTAATTACACCCGCACCACCTTCAACTATTCTAGTGGACGCATTATTAATCACCTCCGAGCTTCTGACGAATATATCAATATAATTACTGTCAAGAAAGCACCTGAGTGTAATATCACTATCCCTGGAGGAAAAGTCACCATAGTTGGTCCTCCTCCCCCTAGGTAGTTGAAGATCACAATACCTGGTCCATCCGCTAAATAGTCACAACTAGGTCCATCCACTAAACAATCACAACCTAAGGGAAAATTCAATCTCATTGACCAATTAGGAAAAATGCCTACTCAAATCTCTATACTTGAGCTGCTACACATCTCTCTTGCACACAAGGCCATACTTGACAAAACTTTGCAAGAGTCACTTGTCCCTCATGACATTGATTTCAACCAATTTGAAGCCATCGTGGGATACCTAACCACTCCCCATCACATAACATTTTTAGATCAAGACTATTCATCACTAAAACCCTCTTACAATGACACATTACATATTGAAGTCTTTATCCATAAACATAAGTTTAGACGAGTTTTAGTAGATGGTAGAGTAAGATTGAACATATTCTCCCTAAAAATGGTTAAATCTCTAGGATTCTTTGATGCTTGTGTAGACACTACCAAGAGCATTGTTATAAAGGTGCATGATGATGAGGAACGCTCCTCTCAGGGTATTATCACACTTCCTATATGAGTTGGGCTAGTCATTGTAGATACAACATGTCAAGTCTTGGATCTTAAGATACCCTATAACATCTTTCTTGGTGGACCCTAGATCCATTCCTTAAAATTTATTCCATCCACCTACCGTCAATGCTTGAAGTTTCCTTTTGATGACACTGAAATCACCATACATGGAGACCCCAATCCCTTCTAGTGTTGCACCAATCTAAGGGGTATTTTAGAGCATCAAGTGCCAAATAATTGAGAAGCTTCAGCCTCCTCTTCTTCCAAATACATTGAGTTGTCCACACTTGCCAAATCATCCAAATCCACTCCTTCACCTTCCGCCACACCATCTCCCTCCATCCCGAAGGCTAACCCTAATATCAAGATCCAAGACCATGGTTACGAAGAATATAAATTGAACATGGCCTACTGCACAACTAAATACATAAGTCTCCAAAGGCTTATGGTCAACCTTGTTTTAGAATGGAGCCTAAATAAATTTTCAAAGTTCCTCTAGCATGCATTTTTATTAAATGTGGTGACATGAGAAAAGAAGACATTCAAGATTTATCAGCTTGGATTTTTAAAGACCCAAATGACCCATCCCCATTACTACTCTAGATATATGGTAAAGTATATGACATGGTGAAGGCACGAGGATATTATGGAACTAGTGGCCTTGGTAAAAACAAAACTGGAATGTGAGAAACTCTAATTCCTTCTTGAAGACCAAAGCTTTTTGGGTTAGGGTTTCTAAGTTACCCGAAACTCATGATCAACATACCAATGTACTTTTAGGTGATAGCATGAATGTTTCCGAAAGTGTCAAGACTATCGAAGATTCCCTTACCGAAATTGATTCACATGAATAGGAATTTGGTTCCCAAAGATCCCTAAGTGACTGTTACCTTGATGAAATGTTTCTAGAACCTGGTGTTCACTTTCCTTTGATGAACAATTTAGAAAAATGTTCAAAGTTGACCCTCCTAAATACACTCCCAAAGTCCCATTGAAGAGAGAAGAATGGGTCACACTCTATTGGCCTCACAACAATGATAAAACTACACTGTCATCTAACCTTAATGACCATCATTGAGATTCATTTGACTCATCACATGACACTACTAACCATGATTCCAATCCATTTGTCCCCTATTTTTCCAATGAGTTTGACTTGTCTAAATTAAGTGAAGAAGAATACTGGATAGAATCCGAATGGGAGTTGGAAGATGACAATTTTATCTTTACCCTTTATGAATCTATTTGCATTCTTTCTGTATCCTCCCCGCCATTCACCAATACTAATGATGGTATCTCCTTTTTCTACCCACAGCTAATTGATTGGGATCAACAAGGCTCGCCAATTATGGACATATTTTAGAATGATGAAGCCATTAAAGAATTCATGGGACTCCATGAGGGAATACCAATTGGGGACCACAAAGCTAGATTTGTTATAGACTTAGATTGTGCAACATACTTTGGGGAGACTGTATAATCCTCCAGTTGCAAAAATAAAAATAAAAACAAAACATGTCTTTAGGTGAAAACTGAAAGACACCTTCTGACGATACAAAGTAAAAGTAAAGGACATATCTAAGGGTGAAAAACTTTTCGAGGCACCCAAGGATGGAGGATTGGACTTTCTCTCTATCACACAAGAAAAATTGGAAATTATCATTGAAGACACCATGGAAGTCAACATAGCACAACAAAATATCCTAAAATTGTCCTCTTTGTAGCATCTTTGATAGAGGAAGAAAAACCTAAATTCCAAAAATTCTTCTCAAAATGTAAGATTAACTTTGCATGGTCCTATGTCGACATGCCTGCATTGGATCCAAAATTAGTATTACATCATCTTCCCTTACTTCTAGATGTCAAGATAGTAAAATAGAAGTTGCAAAAGATGCATCCACAAATTGCCTTATTAGTCAAAGTAGAGCTCAAGAAATTGCTAGATGCAGGATTCATAAGATCAATAAATTACACTGAATGGATTTCAAATCTTGTACCTATCACTAAGCCAAATTTTCAAATATGTATTTGTACATACTTTCAATATTTTAACATAGCATGTCTAAAGGATGACTTTGCATTACCCAACATAAACATCATAGTTGACCTTACAGTATGATACAAGATGCTATCCCTCATGGATGGTTCCTCAAGTTATAATCAGATTCAGAATGCCCCTGAAGATCAACATAAAACAATATTTACATGCCCTTGGAGCACATACTATTGGAATGTCATTCCTTTTGGTCTCAAGAATGTAGGTGCCACATATCAAAGAGCTAAGACAACAATATTTCACAACCTCATGCACACCCAAATGGAAGATTATGTGGATGACCTTTTGGAAAAGTCTTTGACATGCAAGGATCATCTTAATGTGCTAGACAAAATTTTCAAAATACTAGAAGAGTACAAGGTTCACTTGAATCCTAAGAAGTGTGTCATTGAAGTGGCATTGAGAAAACTTTTGGGATATATAGTTTCTCGTAAAGGAATTGAAGTCGATCCTTCCAAATTTAGAGCCATATTAGACATGCCTCCACCAAAAGGAATAAGTGAGCTAAGGAAATTGCAAGGAATATTACAATCTATTTGATGCTTCATCGCATAATTAGCAGACAAGTCCCAACCATTTCAATATCTCTTATGCAAAGGTATCCCCTTTGTGCGGACTAATAAATGTCAAGAGGCTTGATGAGCCTAGGTTTTGGTCCAATTTTGGGTAGAATATATAGTTTATTTGTTGGTAGATGTCATGGACTTTAATGGTTAAATGTTGGTATTTGCGTAATGTTTCCCTCAAACCATTGACATTGGACTTAATCGTATCTTTGTAAGCTTTAATGAAATTTGGCATAATATGTGAATTATCTATATTGATTTTGCATGTGGTTAATGAATGTTCCTTAAGGTGGTTATAGATGTATAGTTATTATGCGTACTAACCTTGCCATGCAAATTTAATACACCAAGTTAGGGAAGACACCATCAGTTGGGCATGCACCATAACATCCAATAAAGGAATCGCTCCAAGTCAAAGGTAGCCAATGGTAGAAGATTCTCCATGCAACTAAATGTAACCAACTTGTAGTGGAATTTAATGATCAAGCATGCATGGGTGTTACTACTATGTTGGATCTACATTTGGACCTGCATGTCTAACCAAATTCCATGCATGTGTAACCGCCATTGCTCCATTTCCTTTATTTTCCCTAAATGGAATCCTCCTAGTAATTGAGTTGACTACCAATTTTAGTTGTTAGTATAAATAATGATCTTATGCTCTTTCTTCAGGAGGTTGTAGGATTTGATATTGTACTCTCATTCTCTAGTTTTTAGTAATATAGATACATTACTCTTTTGTATGCATGATTCATATTGAATAAAATAAAGTTATGAGTTCGAGCATCTGAGTTTTCATTAGTTTTAGAGGATACTTATCCAAGGGGGGCCACTTGGTGAGTAATTTTTCTTCTTAGCTTAGCTTTATTTTAGTATTAATTGTTTATTACTTAGTTAGAAATCTTGTACCAATTGTTCTTGTAGCCACTATAACTTCATTTTGTGACTATTCCTGCAGCCAAAGCAGATAGAGTAGTGTCCTATTTGTTGCTTAGATTTTCATTCTTGTTATGCATTTCTATTTAGCATAGTCATTGGTTGATGTTCAACATTTGTTTCATTCCTTTTCAAGTAATTTACTTTCAATATTGTGTGTTCCTTAGCTATATAATATAATCTCTACTTTGAGTTCCTAGTGCACATATTGTGTTGACCTATTTCAAGTTCATATCCCTGGGTTGACAAGTTAACTGCACCTTCATAATGGTTGAAATGGCTATTTAGGTTAGATTTCCAATATTTGAATCATATTTTTAAAGGCTTAGTTATTAAGATCATTATAGGAGGCCAACATTTTTAATGTCATTGTTAGGGATGGTGTCAAACTATGGAGTCTTTTGGAGTCATTAGTAGTTTTCCTTGTTGTAGTGTTTCTCGAAGTTGTTCTTAGCATATCCTCATTTAGGAAGTAATGAACCCCCTTATTCTGTACCAATTCCTTGTGTGAGTTGACTAATAGTGAGTGATATCACATGCATAAAGGAAGGATAAGGGATGCTTATGGGAGATTCCTTCCTAACAATCCTAATCCATTCCAACTAGTTGACTATCAGAATTTACTAGAAGAAGAGAAGAAGAAGATTCACACCACTTTTCTGATTCATATCATGATCTGAATAGTTCTAAAGTCTCCTATGAAGATCAAAATCAGCTTGAGAACTCCTTTTATTTGGAACAACATCAAGCAGGCATGTGTGATGCAAATAGGAATAGACCTAACCAACCAGTTTTTCCTTTCCCCATTTCCCATTAGAATGAAGTTGACAACATCAAGAACATTCCTACCTCAGCACTCCCAAAGTTTTATGGACTTGTCACAAAAGATCTAGAGACCTTTCTATTTGAGTTTGACTTACTATGTAGGAATTATGATTATACTATTGATGCCCATAGGCTTAAGCTATTTCCTACCACTTTGAAAGAGGTTTCATTAAGATGGTTCATGAGCCTAAGAAGAGATACTGTGGAAACTTGGGGAAGACAAAATTCCTTGAGAATTACAAGGAATATTGCAAGGGCAGTGACATGAGAGGAGGTGGCATTTTCAGGAATCAACAAAAGGAAGATAAGAGCCTAGAAGATTTCATTGCAAGGGTTTTTTTTTCCTACAAAAATCTCCACACCATACACTTAGTGAAAACTCACAGAAGTTTTTTTTCTTAAGAGGAATCAATGATAGTTGCACTTATGCCTTGGACCTCATGAGAGGAGGAGATATTTCCCAAGTTCCTTGGGAAGATATCAAGAAAATATGCTAGAACTACTCTAGGGAAGCTTCAAAGAAATGGAGAGCTTAAAAATATTTCATGGGTAATTCAACTACTAGTGGAGTCTCAAGAATGGAGATTTCTCATTTGTTGGCTGATTTCAAGCAGGACATTATCAATAATCTAGCTACTCAACTAGATACACTTCAATCCAAGGAGAGAAAGAGGAGGCAGAGGCAATGTTGATAGAGTATTTCCCCCCACTAAAAAAAAAGAAAGAAGGATTGCAGATGTAAGATGGTAGCTAATATTGAAAGCAAGAAAGTTCCACCTGAATTCAAGACAATCTAGATTGAAGAAGACCAAGTCTACTATTTTACACAAAGGAAGCCTTGGGTTCCAAGACAAGGTATGCCACCAAATCCACTAGCCTATGTTGGGCCATATTTTAATTTATATTCCTCTATTAATTAATGGCAGCCCCCATATCCACCCAATTATGGAGGATATCCACCACATCATTGGAGTAACCCTTCAAATGCTTGGCCCAGTCATCAGATTTCTCCACCCTAGTGGCAGCAACCTCAAGGGAATTGGTAGTAATTTGAAGGACATTGGAAGCCACCTCCAGGAAATTGGAATTAGACAAATCAGTGGAGAGGAGGGTAGCAATGGCCTACTTAGACAACCAGTTACATGTAGCCACCTTCTCAACCCCAACAGCCTACTATAATGCCTCTTCTTGCCAATCCCAACTCAAATGCACCTAAACCTACTCAATTACTAGGTTATCCCACACCCAATCCAAATAAAAAACCACAACAACACTCTGCCTATGTTGTTGATTCAAATCAATTCCTTGCATATGTTGTGAGTATAAGTGATATCCACTAGTGTTTACGTAGTACTCTACTCACCCCTTCCAAGACCATTATCACTGAGCTCCATGTGGAAGAGGAAGAGGAAGCTATGAATGATCCCATCCAGCCTAGTGTACCTAAAAATATTGAACCAATCCAAGTCAAGTAGATTGAACAAGAGCCACCATTTCCTTAGAGATTGGAAGTTTCCAAGAAGAAGGAAGAAAAGGAGGATACAAATTTTGATATCTTGGATCAACTGAAGCATATATGTGTCCAAATACCTCTATTTCAGGCTGTAAAGGATGTTCTAATCTACAAAAAAGCAATCAAGGAAGCTTGTCTCAAGAAGCCAAGTAGGAAAAAGAAAGACCCAACTACAGCTCATGTGGTGGTCCAACTAGCTAATATCATGCTGGAAAAAGTGACTATTCCCAAGTATAATGACCCAGGAAGTCCTATGGTAGCAGTTTTTATAAATGGGATCCAAGTGAAGAATGCTCTAATTGATTTAGGGGAAGCAATAAATGTAATGACCAAAGACATCCTACAACAACTAAATATCGCAAGCATGAGTTCCACTCCTACTATCCCGCAGCTTGCTAATAGCTCTATTGTTAAGCCTAATGGTGTAGTGGAGGATCTTGTGGTAGTTCTATATTCTTTGGAGTACCCAACAAACTTTATGATTCTTTCTCCTAAAGTTACACTAGGCAGATATCCCATTATTCTTGGAAGACCATGGTTAGCAACTGTAGATGTATACATTGGATGTCTGTCAAGTGACATGACCATTTCAAATGGGAGGAGCACTAAAAATTTTATTCTCTATCCATTTTCTTAGCCATCTCATGATGAAGATAATCTTGTATGGCCACATGTTGGTGAAGAGGCTGAGGAAGTTAACTTTGTCGTGCAGCTTATGATGCTAGGTAGAAGCTCATTCATGCAACTCCAAGATGAGGATGAATTATTTTCTAACATCATTTAGAACCATTGTGAAGTGAAGGAAGTTTCATCTTCTCATTCTGCTACTCCAGTCAAGAAACTTCTTCATGCCCTTCCTACAACCATTGTTCCTGCAGACAAACTTCCTATAGTCACTCTTCCTACAACCATTTTTCTTGTAGATATACTTCCTATAGCAATAGATATGTCCCATATATTTATGTCATATGAACTAAAGGTACCAAGTGTTAATGAAGCAACCATGATAGAGTCAACTACATAAGTAGAGGTGTCAGAAGGAAAATATTTGAATGTTAATAGTAAATTAAATGAAGAACAACCATTGTTATTGAAAAACCTATTAAGGACCCATCAGCATGAATTTGCATGGGATTATCATGATATGAAGGGATTGTATCATAAACTTTGTACACATAGAATTTACATCAAAGATGACTTCACCCTAGTAAGACAGCCACAAATAAGGATTAACCCTGCACAAAGAAAGATTGTGAGAGGAGAACTGCAAAAATTACTAGATGTGGGATTTATCTACCCCATTTCAATTAGTCAGTGGGTGTCTCCATTAGTTATTTTTCCCAAGAAGGGAGGGAAATGGAAAGTTTGTGTTGATTATAGGGAACTAAATGCTACCACCAAGAAGGATCACTTTCCTTTACCCTTCATTGATCAATTTTTGGACACACTTGTAGGAAAGCAATACTTTTCTTTTCTAGATGGATTTAGCAACTACAACTAGATCCAAATTACACCAAAGGACTAGGAGAAGACTACATTTACCTATCCATGGGGGACCTATGCCTATTTTGTGCTCCCATTTGGCTTATGCAACACACCTACAAGTTTTCAGAGGGCAGTCATTAGCATCTTCTCAAATATTTCTCATGATTATATGGAAATTTATATGGATGACTTCACCACTTATGGTGTTGATTTTAATCAAGCATTGGAAAATCTTAGAAGGGTCCTATAGAGATTTGAATACTATAACTTGTCCTTAAATAGTGAAAAGTGCTTCATGATGATGTAAGAAGGTGTAACTATCTTGGCCACTACATCTCCCATAAGGGAATTCAAGTAGATCTTACAAAGATTGAGATAATCACAAATCTTCCCACACCTACAAAATAGAAATATGTTATGAGTTTCTTGGGTCATGCGGGATATTATAGGCATTTCATCCAGGATTTCAGTAAGATAGTATCAACATTGTACACTCTTCTCACTAAAGATGTTGAATTTCATTGGACTGAATCCTGTGACAAGGAATTTTTTGACTTGAAGGCAACTTTGACTCATGCTCTTGTACTCAAATGGCCTAATTGGGAGCTTCCTTTCCACATCCATATTGATGCGTCAGATTATTCCATAGGAGAAGTCTTAGGAAATAAAGAGGGAGCTATTGAAAACACCATTTACTTTTCCAACAAAAATTTACAAGGAGTTGAATTCAATTATACAATGACAAAAAAAGAAATGTTGGCAATCATCTATGCACTGAACAAATTTAGACATTATATAATAGGCTACCAAATTTTTTTGCACACTAATAATGTAACCATTAGATATCTTATGAATAAACCTTTTATCACAGTAGGTTGGCAAGATGGTTATTGTTGATGCAAGATTTTGATATAACCATTGTAGATAAGCTAGGGAAGACCAATGTTGTTTCAGATTTTCTTTCAAACCTAACTACATTAGAAGATAATTAGCCCATAAATGACTCTTTCCCTAATGAGCATCTATTTTCCATCAATGTACAAAAACCCTAGTATGCTGACATAGCCAATTACTTGGTCATAGGTAGAGTTTCTTCTCACTTCTCTCCAAAAGAGAAAAGGGCACTCATTGAAAAATATTTTCCTTTCTCTTGGATTGTTGGATGTTTGTTTTATACCGTACCTAACCATGTCATGAGGAGGTGTGTGAGAGAAGATGAGACTATGAAATTTTTCATGAATGTCACAATGAACCATGTGGAGGACACTTTTCATCCAAGAGGAAAACAATGAAGTTTTTGAACACAAGATATTACTAGTCAACACTGCACAAGGATGTAGGAAGGTATACAAGAAAATGTGATAGATGTCAAAGAATGGGCAGACCAACCAGCTCTGATGAAATTCCACTGTGCCCTTAGGTATTCATCACTCCCTTTGACAAGTGGGGGCTGTATTTTGTGGGACCAATTGACCTTCCATAAAATGGTAAGCATTATATATTAGTATGCATTGATTATATGACAAAATGGGTAGAAGTTAAGGCTATGAAACATGCAAGAGATAACAAGGTTGCAAAAAAAATTTATGAGAAAATTTTTACAAGATATGGAGTCCTAGGAGAAATAGTGACTAATCAAGGGGCACAATTCATATCAACCCTTGTTGTAGCACTAGTTAATGAGTACAAGGCACAAGAAGTATACTCCTTAACACCCCTAGGCTAATGGCCAAGTTGAAGTGACCAACAGAGAGATTGAAGTCATTCTGACTAAAACAATAGCTATTCATAGAAACGATTGGGAAAAAAAATTACCAAAAGTTGTTTGCACCTATAGAACAACCTGGAAAACAACTACATGCTTCACCCCATTTGAGTTGTTGTATGGAAATATAGTTATGATGCCAATTGAATTTGAATATAAAACTTTGTGGATTACAGTAGATTTAGGAATGGATATTTTAGAGGCACAAAGAGAAAGAATCATGTAGCTAAATGCTTTGGACAAGATAAGAAGATCAGCCCTGCAACATACAGAAGTGGTGTAGAATCAGAGAATCATATGGCATGAAAAATTTATCAAGGACAATAAATTACAACCAAGAGATTGGGCACTGCTCTATGACTCAAGATACTAGGACAAAGCAAGAAAATTGTAGACAAGGTGGCTAGGACCATATGAGTTTTTTTAGGTCTTTCCTAGTGAAGTTTTTCAGCTTACTACCATTGAACCTATCGGGTTTAAATTACTTTTCAATGGTCATTGCCTTAGATTATATCACAAGTCAGCTTCTAAAGAAGAGTTCTTGCAGAAAATCACCCAACATTCAACACCCGAGCTTCCTACAACTAAAGGCAATGGACCTAGCGTCCCTCCTTCTGGCTAATTAAGGTACGTACTCTCTCATAATAAATACTTTCACTTAAATGGAAGTCCATTTCTTCACCCATCTTCCCATTCACCCATCCATCACCACCATTCTCTCTTCCATCACTTCATTCCACCTCACCTCACTCCACTTCATTTTCATTAATTGCTCAATTTATTCCCACAAGGCGAGCGATACTTTCTCCACAATCTTTGTAACAAATCTTCCACATATTCAAGTATGTGCGCATTATTGACGCCCAAAAATGTCCTCTTACAATACCTTGTCCTGACATTACATCATTTAGACATCTTGTAGCATCTTTTTCCCTAGGTACCCATGTCGTCACCTAATTAGTTAAATAAATCTTAGTTATTTAACTAATTTCATTTATTCCCTATTTATCCATAATCCATTTTTCTATAATTAAATAAATATTTATTTATCTATTTATTCATGACCATTTATCCTCTCTAATTAAATAATTATTTTAATTTTTTAATTAATCATTAATCTATACTTTTATAATTAAATAAATATTTATTTATTTAATTATTCGTGACCATTTATTCTCTAATTAAATAATTATTTTAATTGTTTAATTTGTCATTTATATATTCTCCTATAATTAAATAAATTTGTATTTATTTAATTATCTTTTTCATCTTCGTCTATAATTAAATAATTATTTTTCATTATTTAATTATCTTTCCACATCATCCCTATCATTTATTAGATATTGCTTTATCATTATTTAATAATTTTATCATTTAATTATCCTTCCCATCTTTTTAGGATTTATTTCCTTTAAAACAATAAATCAAAATCTTTCTATCTTTTTAAAATCTTATCTCATCTCATTGTATTTCCTCCTTTGTCAAAAATTGAATCCTTATTGACTCTTATCGAATATTATCTCCATCCACATCAAGGCTCTATAAATACAACCTCTCACAATCCATTTAGGGGGGTTGATGCTTAAGTATCCTCACTCTATCAAAATCATTCTTCAGTCTTCCATCTATCTCTATCATTCTCCATTTGTCATTTTCATCAGGTTGTTATGCTACTAAATTGAGCAATTGACAATCCTCCAACAATCAACCTTCAAAATATTGCATTCTTATGCAGGTGGAGAAGAAAAATGGAGATAAATCAAGTTTAATGTGGATTTGGGTTTGCATTCATTTGTTATTGTGATTTTCATGCTTGCTTGTACTCTATTATGCTAGTTAGGATTTGATATATTTCTATTTTAGTTTTATATCTAATTTTCTCCTAATTACATTGGTTAACCCGGCATGAATCCTTTGATCTAGCTTGCTTTTTGTAGGTTTTTGTTGGTGGTGTTTTTTGCATAGCAACAACTTAGACAAGATGCAATATCCTATCTCTCTTGAAAGGTAAATCTCTATCAGTAAGCCTCAAGAGATAACCCCAAGGTCTTTGATGTTAGGTCTTGACAATGCATAAACAACTCAGTGATAAATGTAAAAATGTTGGCAATCACAATGAGACCTTACTACAAGCAAAATACTGAACCTTAATTTACAAGATCTAGCAATATGATGATACTTCAATTCTAAATTTAATCTATTAATCAAATAAATAACAAAAGATAAGGATTTCAAAGAGATCTCTAAGCTTAACACTAAACCTAAGATTAATAATGCAAATGACCAAACACCTAAAATGGACCAATCCCTAAAAATAGATTTCTACTTAACGCAGATAAATCTACAATCTTATAAAAATAGTACAATCTTCTAAGGTATTAAGATTTTCAAATCATGAGCATTCATTCAAACAACCCTATTGCAACTGAAATGAACGAACAATCACAACTGAATTAAACATAATGAATATAAAAAGTCTAGGCTAACTTTGCAAAGCAACTAACAGTCAGTTGGCTGTGAAAAGTATGGACTAGGGATTGCTACAACACTTCAAATATCAAATCATATACATTATTGAATCAATTCTAATTCTAAATATCAACCTTCCTCAAAGAAATGCTAAAGATAGAATAACAAGAACCGTGCAAGATAAAGGGAACATAAGTATGGCACCAAATCACAATGTCATTACTTGCTTTCAAATTATCCACTGTAGCAACAATTCCAACTTATGTTACAATATTTGCTTGAGAACCACTACTGACTAACTCTAGCTCTACTTAATTCACTCTACACTAGCTCTATCCATCTAAGATTTCTTAACCCCTACAAAAGAGGTAAAATGCCACATTTATAGAAAACCTCCCGAAAACATCTCGACCCAGATAAGTTTTACAATAATAACAAGGACCAACAAGCCGGCCAAAATAAATTCAAAATAGAATAAATTATGCATTAAATGCATGTGTTCCATCCAAGTTGACCTGAGATCTCCAGTGTAGCTCGGACCAATGCATGGCAACATAATGGGGAAGCAAAAATCTTGATGTAGCCAATCATTAACTACCTTCCCCTTTATCCCTATTCTGATTTAGCATTTCATGAACCTTTAACAACACCCCATCCAAGTCGGTCACTGGTGGAAAAGGAAAAACTTTAAGTCGGTTCTCTATTGACACATTTCTTCTCTTGACTATTTGACAGACTTATCCCAATTCACCTTGTATGTTAGATATTTATCAATGACAGCAAGGTAGGTAGTTGTGTCATCCAATTGGTGCTCAGAAATAGAATCCCCATCAATTGGAGCATAAACATCCTACCACTATTTTATCAACTATTCCAGACTCAAATATTTGGGAGCAATATTTCTTCTTCCTGTCATGATCTCAAAAAAGGAAATGAATCCATTATACACATTTCCGAGGGTATCATCAATGTGTCTCCCTTTTTATAAATATTCTTCAACACCTTATGCCTAATTTGCAATGCCTCAAACCATTCCCATGGTTCAATAGCTCTAGAGGAGGGAAGGATCTTATCACTTACTAATTCATCCCTAGTGTATTCCATGACAGTCTTGGTTTTTTGTAGAAAAAGGTTTGTGTCTTCTTTATCTTGTGCTAACACCTGCTTCAACCAATCCATTTTCCTTGCAATGTCCTTCCTTGTCAACAAGATTTCCTTAATAGCTTCATCACCCTTGGTTTGCAGCCCTTTTAGCCAATTCGCAGTGGTAACAATGGAAGCTTTCATCTTTTCTAGCTTGGTGATGGTCTCTTGAGGTAGAGGATTTGTAGCAGAAACCAAAGGATTAATAGATTGCAGGGGCTTCATCAAGTCTTCCAAGCATTTCCTGAGATTTTTATTTTCTTTCCTTAGCTCTTGCTTGGCCTTTATTTCCTTCCTCAATCTACCCACAATAACTGCACTGGAGCCCTCATAGTCTTCAATGTCCTGTTCAACTGATGTAGGCCCTAGCTTGAGAGTCTAAATATTGTAATCTTTTCCAACCACATCATCTCTTTTTTTATCTGGAACAAGGGTGGCAATATGAACAACTTTGTTATGGGCCTCATCTCTTTCAATTCTTGAGATCACTCTAGCCTTCTTCTTACCTTTACCTTTTTCAATTTTAGCTAGGAGCTCGTCCCAATTTTGTGGTGTGTCCTCCACTACAACTTGTTTCCTCTTTATTTCTTTATCAAGCCACTCTGGAATAGTAGGCTCTAATTGCACTTGGCTCTATCCTATTTTCTCTTGTTGACCTTCTAATATTTCTTCTCCAAAATTCTATTTCTCAAGAGTCTCATCCTTATTCCCTTCCTCTTCAATGCGTCCCTCTTGGTGTTTAGGTGATGGGATCTTTTATGCCTCTTCCTCCCTTGGAGGTGACCTGACCTCTTCATTTGTGACTGGCGATTCTGCATATGCAACCAAGGGAGATTGCATTACCTTTTCAACTTTAGCTTCTACACTGTAAAGTTCTCCTTCATGGAACTCCTCTCCTTCAATATCTAGATGTTCTTCAACATTTTCTGCCTCACCTGGTTCACTTTGAGTTTCATGAGTGGAAGGAACATCATCTTGCTACTTCTCTTGAGAAATGATGGGAGGAAGGCTTGCTTTAGGCACACTGTCCTTTGGAGGAGTCCTAGACCTTCTTGTATAAACCTTTGCCTTTTCCCCTGAACTTTCTACTTCTATCACAAGCGGGGCAGTCTTTTCTTGTTCTTTAGCACTTTCCTTCTCTGACAATCTCACAATCCTTTTTCTCTTAAGCATTGGAGCATCAATTTTAGGATTTTGTTCTTCCCTTTCTTTATGTTTGAACCTTTTAGTTCTTGTCCTCTTCTTAGCCTTCAGCTTTCTCCATTTTTCTACTTCTTGGGATTTCGTTTCTTCAATACCTTTCATCTTAATTTTGGAAGGAGAGTCCAACTTACCTTTTCCCTTGGGATACTGCTTAGTTGACTCTTCAGAAGTGGAGTGAGGGTCAAGATCTCCCATCAAATTATAGGTGCATTTTACTCCATTATTCTCCAACTCCCACAATTTGTGCCTTAGCCACATCCTGGTAAACTTGATAATTGGGTCATTCAGCTATTTTAGCTTTGTCTTTTCTTCCTCTAGCCAGTTGACATCACCAATGGGCCTATCCTTTACCGCCTTAGAGGCATGATCTTGAATTAAGTTCCCATCATCTTCCAATTGATCAGGAACTACCCTTATATTGTACAAATGGATTGCATCCACTAGGAGCCTAGAAAATTTCTTCTTTTTGACTTCATATTCATCACTACAATTGGCCTAGTAGTCCTCCAGATTAACTTTATGGCTATATTCTTGACTGGCCTTCTTTTGAGCTTCTCCTATAATATCAAATCTTGATCTCTTGGAATGAAAGGACAAACCAAGGGAACTCATTTCTTCTTCTGAAGCCTGGGAATAAATAATGGAGGGACATGCCTCCCCGGTGCCAATCCTCAATGGGAAATCTCAACCAAATCTAGTCTTTTGTTTATCTCTTTTGACAATGACATCAAATTCACAAATCTGTCTAGTTACTTCCAAGAGTATGAGATGATCAGTGGGATATCTTGGAAGCCTATATGGAGCCCTTTGACAACCATCAACCCGAATATATCAAAAGGTTGGAAATTGTATAAACCAAGCCCCATATTTCTTGATGAGCTCTTTTGCTTGGTCTAAAATCCTTGTGTGCTCTACTTCCTGAAGCATTCTTGTGATGTACATAGTGAATGCATCATTTTCCCACCTATAGTTTGAGCTTCCTAAATGCAGCTGAGGGAAAACCTCATAAATAACATCTTGTCCAAAAATTCATTTTATATCCAATCCTTTGTAGGGATGGAATCTTGCAAGTGCATAGACCAAATATGAAGTCATTGTGAAAGTCTTGGTCTACAACACATTGGAAAACTATTCATCGAGTACTCTGCTAATCAAACCATCCCAATGATAATCAATTAGCTCTTGTTCCATCCTTACAATAGCGTGACACATCCAATTCTCAAATACACTTGCACTCCTCAATCTGACCACCCTACTGAGTAATGTGATGGCATCATAGTACTCTTTCTTGAACTTCTCCTTGAATAGTTGCTTGGGTAGTTTGGAGTAGTGCGACTTGGGATTTTCAAGCCAAGATTTGATGAGTTGCTGAGATTTAACAGTTTTTTCCTCATAGAACTCCTTGGCAGACCCCATGTTAAATGCCACCATGTGAGATCTTTCTGGCATATAAAAAGTTTGAGCAATGGAGACAAGGTTGAGATTTTCTATCACTCTCCCTTGAGGACTGATAATATTTTGTGTACCCTAGTCGTAATGTCTGGCACACTCAAGGACAAGCTCATAACACTGCACAGTTGAAGGGAAACCGGCCACATGTGCTAAACCTGAATCCTTCATCCTTCTAGCCACCAAGGGGAGGTCTTTCACTGCCATTCTTTCTTTGAACTCTTCATAGGCACACAATCCAACATTTGTATCAATCACCTCTGATGAGATTGATGTGATCTTACTCTTAGGGATCTTTCTCTTAATGTCCATTTTGATCTTTTCTACCTCAGAAACTGAGGATCCCTCTACTGCCTTGCTAGATTTAGCTTGCACTCACCAAGAAAGCAAAGTAAAACCACATGAAAGCAATGTTGATCCATCACTACATCATTAGAATGAATCTCACACAATCACAGTGTCATCAAGTCTCACATAAAATTATCACAACATATTCAGGGTTTCAAGACCATCCATGGAGTCTGAGCCAAAGAGGAATTTCAATAAATTCCAGACTAATCAGATTCCAATAGGATAACCAAGAAACACCTACTTAACCATTAATCCTGATCATAATCAATCAATAAAATACATGGGAAGTCCAAATATGACATAAAATAATCATCAAATGCATCATAAATCATAAACACATCTAATTGTCCCACGTTCCTTTATATTTCATCAAATTCAAGAAAGTCCGCAAGGGACGGATTTCCACAGAAAATGAGCTAGATTGCAAACTTCAAAAAATCTGAGACACCGGATTTCAGAGAAATATGGACTCGACAAAAATCCGCGAATAAGGTAAAACTCAGAAAGCATGTGGATCCTGGGGAGTCAAAGAAAATCGGTCTTTTTGTCTCACCGATCAGCACAAGAGTATGTACTTCAGCTAGACAAATTACATTCAAAATGTGGTCACACCAAGTGGGGCATGTCTTGTTGACTAGTAATGAGGATATATGTGTCGATGAGAGACTTTCTCTTCGAGGTGATGTTACGGTGAATCCCTCTTTGTCTCACTGACTATCGAGGTCCAAGCAAACATTTCGATATGACCGAAGGGTAGTCGGGGTAGGGTCTTGGCGAATGAATTTTGTCTCACCAACTATCTGGGTCCTAGCAAACACTTCCGTATGACTAAAGGGTAGTTGGGGTAAGGTCTTGGTGAATCCTTTTTGTCTCACTGACTATCAGGGTCCAAGCAAACACTTCGGCCAGACTAAATTTTTTTGATATGAGGTCTCAGCGAATTTGTGGTGTCTTTTCGACCAGCGATATAGCAAACACATCGATATAACTGAAGGGTAGTCAAGGTAAGGTCTTGGCGAATGACTTTGATCTCATTGACTATCTGGGTCCCATCAAACACTTCGGTATGACTGAAGGGTAGTCGGGGTAAGGTCTTGGAAAATCCTTTTTGTCTTGCCAACAGAACACAAAATATTTTATCGGTGTGAGGATGATATTGTCACAGCGATCAAATATGAACTTAGGAAGGTTTCTCTGCGAGATGCAGGGTGACTGATATGATATCTCCCTGACTTTGAAGGGTTATGGTGAAGAAAATATGGAAGAGATGGATTATCTTGGAGGGACGGAAAAACCTGAACTAAGACGTAGAGTCATGATTTTACCCAAACACCAAATTGATCATGAATTTTGAAGCTTTAAACTCAGGGCAAGTCAGACATGGACCTTTCATAGACTTTCTTTGCGTTCTATGTCAGTTCTAAGGTGAAATAAGGTGGAATGGAATTTCCCTAAGTTTCAAACCCTACTCATCCACCATTAGTGCATAGGCAAGCTCAAGATTCAATCATTTCAACTTCATTACTAGGGTTTATTAATTACTCTCAGGCAAGATTCATAAAATTCAGATAGACAAATGAACTCAACACTCACCTAGGAGATGACAAATAAAAAAATTTGAACAACCCTAGCATGAAATGATCAAATACGTAGGAATTTGAATCCCAAAAGCTCTCATATCATCAATGTGCTACCCATAATCATCCATTCAAACCAAGGCAATAGAAACATACCATTGTGACATGGAAATCATTCTTAGAAACAACAAATGTGAAGTATAGGGCACCTGCAAAGAACAAATGAAAGAACACTAACAATCACCACTTGAATCCACAACTCAAGAACTCAAAGGCCTCAAAATGAAATCAAACACCCCCAAGAATAAGCACACCATCTCAATCAACAATAGCAATAAGCATGATGACACAAGAGACCTCGAAAATCCATTAAATACCTCACTCAAAGATCGTATGAAGAAATTAATGCCATCAACAAGGCAATCAGAAAAAGAAACTTGAGAACCCGACAACAGGACGGAATCTGGGAAAATCCAGCCCACGTGGAATTCCATAGACACTGAAAATATCTGAATCAACACACAGCCGGAATCCAAGCAGGATCCAGAAAAATCCATCCAAGGAGGAAAGTCCTGAATCAGGGTGAAAACCTAAACCTTCCTCAAAATTAAAGATCTTCAATGAATAACTTAGGGGAATCATTAAGGCCATCAAAATAAACTTTCAGCACATGTCAACATAAGGAAAACCCTCAAAAATGAAAGGGCCAAGAAACCAAAAACAAAGTGAAAGAGGGGGTCCCTACCACCAAGTGGGGCATGTGTGCACACACTGCACAATAGTTTTATTGACTTTTTTTTCCAAATCTACCATTTTAGGACAAAACCCTAGGTTTTACAAATTTCTACATATCTTCTGCATGGCTGTAAATTTTTCTAAAATATTTTTACAAATTCTTTGACATCATCTCAAGAGGATACAATAAAAAAATTGAGGGTTTATCATCAATTTTGTAGGAGTTATTGTGATTTTATTTTTTTCATAAAATTTATTTTACGGACACAAATCAACAAATTTTTCAGAAATTTTTTAATTTTTGGAAATCTCTTGAAATTCTAATGGGGGTCTATGTTTTACATATTTAATTTTTAGGTCAAATACAATGCAAAAAAATCTTATCTTCATTTTCTATATGGTTTTCACAAATCCATGTTTCTAGGTGCAAAACAAGGAATTTTTTTAATTTCTTTACATTTATGGAAATCTATTAGAAAATTTGTAGGAATCTCTTCTTTGATTTTTTATTTTTCAAATCAATAAAATTTTCAAATAATGAAATCTAATTCAGCTATGTCGAAAACATGTATCTGAAATTGCAATTTTCTAATGAGCTTGTTTTTTTTTTTTGGTTGCATTATAATATCATTTTTTGATCTTGTATGTGATCATAAGGAGATATAGTAGCAGCAATATCAATCATATATAGTAGATTGGGAAGCAAAAACTTCTAGGTGCACTCGTTTAATCTTTCACCTCTTAATCTTGTTTGTCACACATTTGGATTTGGGCTCTTAAAATAAATCTTGTCTACAAATCACATATCAAAAATCGAGGCTAAAATTAACCATTTTCTTCCATCACATCTTGATTTGGGATCTAAAAAGAATGAGTGCTTCCATTGTTTTCTTCCACACATTTCCTTTCTAAGGGTCAATTAACAATTGCGAGTGTGAATCAAGTGTGTGTATGATCACAAAAACCTCACTTGGTTTTATTTTGTCAAATGCTTCATAGGAGGCCTGCTAGGGGATTTCATCACCCCTGGGGACAACCTCAATCGAAGTGTGACTCAAAATAAATGATTTATTGGGAGTTAAAAAAATTTCACTCTTTGCTAAGCCCCAAAGAACTTTATACCTTTGGGAAGTGAAGGTGAAGGGTGGGTTACCCCTTTCTCCTAGCTATGTGGTGGGATTTTTCTTTCAAATCATTCCTTAGTCAACCTTGTGCAGACTAGCTTGAGACCTAATTGGCCATACCCCACTTGACTAGTCATAGGGCTTGTTGATGTGTCTTCCATGTGTGCTTGTTTAATAATCATCATTACATTCTTCAAAATTAAAAATTCAAACTTTCTTATGTGTCTTGCATGAGTGATTTATGTGTGTACATGTGATCATTCATTTAAACATTACCAAATCAAGCTAAACACCAAACACATAAAGACAAGTCACTCTACACCTTCTTCCAACACATTCATATCCAATCACTTTCATCCTAATCACTCTTCTTATTTGCATCCTATCCTTTTCATCCTAATCAATCCAATTCAATCATCCCACATCATCACCATCACCAACCTAGTCCTAGTCACCACTTGTCAAAATGGTCCTAATCATAAACAAGACCAATCCTAATCATAAACCCAAATTCATAATCCAAGGGGGATATCCCTCTAGTATAAATCATGAGACAAAACCTAAGCCCAAGATCATAATTCAAGGAGGCCCTCTCCCTAGTTCAAATAATGAAACAAAACCAAAATCTAAAATCATACTTCGAGGGGCTTCTCCTACTGCCTCTAGTGATGACATGAACTATGTTGCATACTTTGAGGAAAAAATTGATATGAAAGAGCTTACACACATGTGTGACACCATTCCCACATTCGAAAGCAAAGTACCATCATCCCAACTGCAAAACCTCCTTCAAACACTTCACCAAATACCCCAACCCCTAGTCCACCAAACCATACAAATCCTTCAAACCCTCTTCCAAAACTTTTAACAAATTAAATCACCAAAAATCCAACACCTCCTAGCTAAATCTAATCATTTCATTGCCACTTGTCAAATTCAACAACCACAATATCATCCCCTATCCATTCATTATCAACCAATGCCGCCTCAACCTAATGTGATATCCCCTTCCACCTCATACCAATCTAATCCATCCACTTCTTCGTATGTCAATGCCATGTCAACCTATCAAGCCACATCATGAAAAACACATGTGAATTTAAGTTCTTCCTTGCAACCAGGTCAACCTTCTTCATGTTCTAATGCAACCATTGACAAGGGGAATACTAACCTAGGTTATACACCCTATAAATTTCTCATACCACCATCCAATCAAATACCTATCCCTAAGCCACCATGTCCTAGTCCTAATCCATTGGTGTCTACACATTCTAACCAATCAAACTCTTCATTACCATTACCATCATCTAATCCTCTATCAACTATATATACTAAATTCAAAAATTTCAAAAGTAAACCTTTGGAATTACCCAAATCTACCTCTCCAACTACAACAAATGTGACCCAAGGGCTACTAGCAGGGAATCAAACATTTCCATGTCATCAAACTCACATGTTTGAACCTACCAAAGAGTCTTCAAACACCATGCCTATTCCTCTAACCCCATCATGTAGTCTCCCCCTTGAGCCTATAAAATAATCTTCCCCATTGAGCTTAAGTCAACCTCCATCATGTCTCCATGTTATTAACCATCTAGAACATGTCGAGCCCATTCAAGAGTCACCCCCTTCCACTTCCATTCCAAAAACCCAAGAGTTATTTCAAGAGCATTATCCTAAACATGAGGAAACATTAACCCCTCATTCTAATGAATATCTATGCCCATGTAATGATCCCACTCATAAAATACTTGGTCTTATTTATGATCAAGCTCCCCTCTATGATCTTACCTATGATCAAGAAGGCCATGAGGATCCTCTTAGCAAAATTTATGAATTCCATGGTCAAGAGCCTATCACTTCACCTATCCATCAGCAAGAAATCCCCATTTCTCCTATCCATCCCCTACCTAGCCCTATCCATGATCCATCAACATCCACCTCCCTTGATGACACATATGCCTCCCAAGCACAAAAAGAAGATCAAACAAATACCTTGGATCTAAGTGAACACAATGCTAATCAAGATCCTAATGATCCTCCATCACCCACTATCAACCCCATGGCAAGTCATCCATCATATCCTATTGGTCTTTCCACCCTCATTCATGAATTTTCCTCCTTAGAACAACAAAAACTATTATCTTCCCTTTCTTCATTTTCTCCATCCAATAAGGAACTCATGTCTAGTGTTCCACCTACACTTAGTCCTATTTTCCATTGCATACTCCAAAACATGAACCACGGAGGTAAATTTCTAGACCTTCATGAACATGCTATTTTGGATCCCATCCATGTCAAAGTCTCTCCACACTCATTTGGCCTTGCACACTCACCCACCTATCATATCCATAAAACATATGTTGCAATTCCTCCTTCATCATCCTACAAATTTCAAAAGCATGTTACCATACACCTTCCACCATCCACTCTACTAACATTGCTTCCAACTCCTAATATCCCTCCATCTAATCTACCTCCATTACTCCCCACACCTAATACCGCCATTATATAATCCCATTATTCATCCATCCATAAATCTTCTAAAAATCCTAATCTTGACCAATCAATGCACACATTATCTAAACATGAAGCTTCCACTCATTCCACCATACCCATGGGATTCAAAAGAAAAAATTTCTATTCCTCTACCTATAAAGTAAAAAATCCTAAGGACCCTCTTGCCTTAGGACATCAATACAAAAATTCAAAGAAAAACCCATCTAAAAAGTTATATAAACCCATACCTCCAAAAGTAAAGGCCAAAACTAAAATGGTTTGGGTCCCTAAGAAAAAGGAAAGCAATTCAAACGAGGCATCCACATCACAAAAATCCCAACCATCTACTTCCACCTCACATTCCCAATCTATTCAAAAATCTAAAATTCCTAAAACCCACAAGAAAAATAAAATTCATAAAAAATAATAAGTCTATGTGGGTACCTAAAGCACTACATCCACCATCCCCTAAGAAAACAACACCATTGATTCCTACACCCCATCCACATCAAAATTTTCAACGTTTATCACAGTGTGTGCAACCATTGGTCATGGTTCCCTTCCATTTCACAAAAATTCCACATACCTCCACCTCCTTATCCTTCACTCATTATCATACATATCTCCTCCACCATCTTCCTATGGTCCATGGTTTTGGATAATCCTCCCCATTCATAGTTTTCATAAGTCCCATATAAGTTCTATATCTTCCCTACATAATCCACATCATAATACATCATCTACCTACTCCATATCCCTTTAATGTCATCCCTTACCAGCCATCTATGAGTATAATGACATTTGACATGGTCCATGCAATGACATCCATCTCTAGTGGGACTATAACCTTTTGTGGAACTAGACACTTGGGTCCCTCCTATCCATATTCCCCTTCTCCTATCCAAAAATTAAAAAAAGGTCAAAAAAATGAAAAAAATAAAAGTAAACTGAAATTCTTTCATCCAACGGTGAAAACCTGGTAAACATGTGCCATGGATAAGTACAATGATGAAAACCAAGCAAATAGGTGTCATGTGTAGGTTAAACTTCTATGTCACTTACACTTGGGGGCACAATGTCTTATCTATCCAACCTATCATTTTCATGTCTTGTCATTTCCATCCTATCTACCATATTTAGCTATCATGCATACCTGTCATATTAAGTCCACTTATCCACTCTTCTCCTTTTGATCTTGATGAAGACATAGGGAAAAAATGTTGAAACATGTTTTTTGGGTATCTCTTGACATACCTCATCCTTCCAAATAAGCCTATCATTATCCTATTGTCATAATCTTTGTCATGAAAAATCTTGTATTGTACCTAGAATGGGGCATGTTATTCCTATGTGACATAGTCTTTGGAAATCGCATCCTTTCTCTCTTATGATGCATACATCCATTCCATTCACTATGACATATCCTTCACATACATCCATATATCATGAGCCTTTTATCCCTTATCCCATCACCCACCCTTTCATCCATCAATCCCATCTATCTCCTTGCACCTAGACTTGGTTTTCCCCTTGTCATTGGTATCTAGCACAAAGGATACTCAAATTTTCATCCTTTGACACCTCAAAACATTTCAAAAATTCAAAAAAAAAAATCCCAAAAAATCAAAACATTTCAAAATCAAAAAATCAAAATATTTCAAAAAATTCAAAAAAATCAAATATTTTGAAAATACAAAAAAATCAAAATATCCTCAAAAAATTAAAAAAATCAAATAGCCAACAAAAATTCAAGCAATAAAATCAATCCATCTAATTACTTCTTCCAATTTCATTGATTCAATCCTTCACCTCAATCCAATCATTAAAACCATTCAACCAAATCAATCATCTTCATCAAAACCATTTCATCCAATCACCTCAATCAAATCAATCCAAGCACTAATCCAAATGCAAGTCAATCCTTAATGCATACCAATCAAGTCAATCAATCTTGTCAAATTATCCAATCACATCCTTTGGTATTGATCATGATCTTGTTGTAAACCCAATCAATCAATCAATTATCATCATCCTTGTGTTGATATAGGAATATGTTATTCCCCGCAATGAAAACACTATCATCATCAATCAAATTCAATTAGTCAATTATCAATCATCCTTGTGTTGATCTAGGGATATGTCGCTCCCCACAATGACAACACTATCATCATCAATCAATCGATCAATCAACGATTTACAACTTGACAGGGGCACTACCTTGTTTGTTTTTTAATCATTTTTGCATGATTGCTTTCTTGCTTGTGTGTGTTATCATTTTATCTTGCATTTGTATCAAATCCATATCATTCTAGCTAATATTCATATCTTGTGCATGTTAGAATAGTTTTTTGCACTATCCTTTGCATCTAAGGTCATATCATACCTTTTGTGCATTAGTAATTTAATTCTCTAAGTTTACTTCCTCATACATCTATACAAGGTTGTATTACGCTGGGGCACAAGACAAATCATCACTTTGGTCCTTATATCTTGTTGCATAATGTCTAGTGCTAAATCAAACACAGTGGTTGCTCACTTTCATTGCAGTATAATGTATCCTTCAGTTCTTCTATCCATTCCTTCATCTTTAGTTCTTGACCCATCCCTTTCATTTTGAGAGCCTACCCATGTTTTTCCAACCCACCTATCCTCTCGAGGGGCCATCCTCATTCCATCATCATCTTATTCTTATATTATCATCATCCCATCCTTTCCCCATCTCATCATCATTATCTTATCTTTCCTTCACCATCCATTTTCTTTTACATGTACCTTAGCTTCTTTGAAATGATATTACTCGACACAAATCTCATCATCTTAAACATCATCTCAAAGAGGGGCAAAATGTAGACACCCAAAAATGTCCTCTTACAATACCTTGTCTTGACATTACATCATTTAGACATCTTGTAGCATCTTTTTCCCTAGGTACCCATGTCGTCACCTAATTAGTTAAATAAATCTTAGTCATTTGACTAATTTCATTTATTCCCTATTTATCCGTAATCCATTTTCTATAATTAAATAATTATTTTAATTGTTTAATTAGTCATTAATCTATACTTTTATAATTAAATAAACATTTATTTATTTAATTATTCATGACCATTTATCCTCTCTAATTAAATAATTATTTTAATTGTTTAATTTTTCATTTATCTATTCTCCTATAATTAAATAAATTTGTATTTATTTATTTATCTTTTTCACCTTCGTCTATAATTAAATAATGATTTCACATTATTTAATTATCTTTCCACATCATCCCTATCCTTTATTAGATAATGCTTTATCATTGTTTAATAATTTTATCATTTCATTATCCTTCCCATATTTTTAGGATTTATTTCCTTTAAAATAATAAATCAAAATATTTCTATCTTTTTAAAATCTTATCTCATCTCGTTGTATTTCCTCTTTTGTCAAAAATCAAATCCTTATTGAATCTTATCAAAGCTTATCTCCATCCACATCAAGGCTCTATAAATACAACCTCACAATCCATTTAGGGGGGTTGATTCTTAGTATCCTCACTCTATCAAAATCATTCTTCAGTCTTCTATCTATCTCTATTATTCTCCATTTGTCATTTTCATTAGGTTGTTATGCTACTGAATCGAGCAACCAACATTCCTCCAACAATCAACCTTCAAAATCTTGCATTCTTTTGTAGGCGAAGAAGAGAAATGGAGATAAATTGAGTTTAGCATGGATTTGGGTATTACTGGCTGATAATGGAAAAAGATGCACTTGATTTTGTTAGAACATGTCCCCAGTGTCAAGTACATAGTGATTCGACTCATGTACCAACACAAGAACTTTAGTCGATTACTTCTCCTTGGCCCTTTACACAATGGGGTCTTGACCTCATGGGAAAAATCCACCCTACCTCTTCCCATAGCCATAAATTCATTATCATTGCCACTAAGTACTTCACTAAGTGGATCAAAGTCATCCCCCTCACATACACAACTGGCAAGCAGATTTCTAAATTCATCCTCAACTACATCATCTTTTGGTATGGTGTTCCATATTCCATTATCACAGATAGTAGTTTTCCCTTCAAAAATCAAGACGTCTATGAGATTTGTGAATGCTTCCACATCCAACATCATTTCTCCACTCCATATTACCCACAAGGAAACAGTTAAGCTAAGGCGTCTAATAAGACAATTATCAAAATTATTAAGAAGATAGTCAATGATGCTAGTCATGACTGGCATATACAACTTAACCCTACTCTGTGGGCTTACCACACCAACATCCACATTCCTACAAGAGCCACTCCATTCACCTTGGTCTTTGGAGCTGAAGCTATCTTGCCCATTGAGGTTAAACTTTCATATTTGCAAGTCTCCCTGAAGGGCTTGATTGATTATGTAGATTATATACAATCATGACTGCACGAGTTGGAAATGTTAGAGGAACATAGACAAAATGTCTAAAATCATTTACAGGAATATCAAAATTTCCTCTGTTGTAGTTATTACAAGAGTCATGGTTAAAAATTTTAATCTTAGTGACCTGGTCCTAATGCAAAATCATAAGAATTAGTTTGACAAAGAGAAACTCGACAAGTTTGAACCTAATTAGCTAGTCCTTACATCATCATGGCCTCATTCAATTTTGGAGCTTACTAGCTAGCTACTCCAGATGGTGAACAATTGACAAAACCCATCAACAATTTGCATCTCTGAAAGTTCTATGCATAGCATTAGAGAGGTAGGTTGAAAACCATCAAAAATATAAAAAACAAACAAACAAACAAACAAACATCGTCACCCTAACAAAAACCTAGCAAACAGGCATCTGGGTGACACCAAATTTTAAAAAAAAAATTAAAAATGACAAAAATAGTAAAGAGAAATAATTTATCCAATAGTGAAAACCTGGTAAATAGGAACTTTGGATAAGTACCATGGTGAAAACTTTCCAAACAAGTGCCATGTGTAGTCACTCTTTGTTTCTCCATCTAATTTCACTCTATCTACCTTAGTCCACAATAAATACCCATTTTTTTGACACCATCTTGATGTCCTATCACAAAATTCTTTCCTTTTCTTTCCATGGTTGACAATGGTTGACATCAGGTCTTGCATATCGTTCATTTGTCATCCCAAGCACATCCTTTTGACATCCTTCAAACCTGGCTAGTCTTGGACCTAACTGGGGCAATCCTTTATCACCTAACTATAGTGGGTATGGTACCTGGTCCTATCAATCAAAAATTTCTTGAAAAAAAACCCAGAAAATCATAAAATGTCCTAAAAAAAACAAAAAAATCATAAAATGTCTTTAAAAAAGACAAAAAATCATAAAATGTCCTTTAAAAAGACAAAAAAATCATAAAATGTCCTGAAAAAAGACAAAAAAATCATAAAATATCTTGAAGAAATACAAAAAAAAACCAAAACATGTCAAAAACACAAAAACATCCAAATAACACTCAAAATCCCAAAAACAGAGTCAAAGTCTATCATGTCAATCAAAGTTAGTCAGTCCATGTCATTGTCAAACTACATTGTCTCTACGCATTTGCTATGTAGGAAATGCTCATTGATGAGCCCCCAATACATTAGGTTAGTCCTTTTAGGTTTGTCAAAATAAAATCATGGCTCAATATTTTCTCATTAGGACAAAGTCATTGGTCATTGTCGAACTACGAGGTCTCTAAGTGTATGACGTAGGCAAGGCCATCAATCGATGAGCCCCCGAGGCTGCACTAGGTCAATTCATTGGGGTTTATGACATTGCACTCACACACACATCAAATTTCTTCAATACAAATAAATTATTCCAAAATAAGACAACTCCTAAGACAAACCATGGCAATCATTTAATCAACATTCTAGTCAATTCTCTCACCTAGTCAACTTCAGTCAAACTTAGGCAAAACTAGTCAAACTGTCAACTTTTGCTTATTCTTCAAATGTGTTGTTCTGAAGAACAACCCATGTCATTTATGTATGCCTTAGGATGTGTCCTTCCTAGGCATTGTCACTGTCATCTAGCATTTCGAGGGATTCTCTTGACACTTGAGGATCAATCCTCTTGACATCAACATCATTTAGAATGTTCCCTTCCTGAATTTGGCATTACCTAACATTCATCACCTAGACACCATCAAACCTGACATCTTGGCATCAAAACAATTGACATTCAGACACACTTGGAAAACACTATGTTGTCATTTTGTCCTTTGATTTTTCATCATGTTACTAGTTCCTCGAGGATGTCCTGACAACAGGATTTAGAGGAGCAATGATGTATCATGATGATTGTCTTGTCTTTTATTTTTCAAATAGTCATGTTGTTAGTTCCTCAAGGATATCCTGGCAATAGGATTTAGAGGAGAAATGATGTTTCATGACCTATCTTTCTTGTCTCTCTTGTTTGTGGTTGGTTGTGATTAAAAGACTGGGGAAATTTTGTTCTTAGTATGAGTTATGATTATCCTTGTCTACAATTGCTTGTCTCATGTGATGGTATGACCTTGCACACCATTGATCTATGTCATATCATGGTGTTTGTTGGCCATCACAATAAGCCACCCAATGATGATTAAGAGAAACAATTATTAGTTCTTTGGTAATATGTTGAAGGATTTTGTCTCCACACTAACATCCATCTCCTTATGTCTTGTCATTTCTCCTCTTCTGTCTCCTGATGATATCCTATGACATACAAAAATGTGATTGGATACATGATAATATAGACATTTCATTAGTTAATCATACATTTACATACATTCATTCACTTAGTTGCATTATGCATTACAATATTCATTAAGGCATATATATTAGCATATTTCCATCACTAGCATATAATACTTGCATTCATGTGCATTCCCATAACATATAAGTGCATTTAACATTTCCATACATCATCCATATTAGTAATGAATATACATAAGACATCGCATGTCGCATTATCCATATATATATAGTCATACGTTAATGCATCTATAATCATAAACATGGCATTTATTAGAATCAAAACATTTTGCATCCATACTCATACATAAGATAATATCATGGCATATAATCATAAATAACCATCTTAAATGTATACATCAAATAACATATAACATTCTTCATCATAACCATCATCATAAATGCATATATCATAGACGTAACCAACACATTATTCATCATCACATGACACTAGCATATAGGCCGCACCAAAACTGCATCATATATAATCTCAAAAATCATGTCATATGATAGAGCCACAAGATATCCCAAAAATACATCTCACAAACTCAATGGTCAAAATATAAATGTCATAACATAATGTCTCAAACATAACAAAAAGATAACAGTTCCAATTCCCTATAGGATGCTCTCCTCATCCCCTCAAGGAGAAGAACAAGGTGACTAGTGCTCTGTGATAGGAACTGATGGCATCATGGACATGGTAGGGAGAGTTTGTGAAGCTGATGGATCTATAATTGGTTGTTGGTTGTGCTCTGAATTGTTCCCTGAAGTAGATAAACCTTGACTATATGGCTAGATCTATGGCCTGAGGAATGCATATAACTGTGATGGGATCAGTGACCTAATTAATTCCCTGAGGAGGTAGAACTAATCACATTGATTTGACTGTGGCTACTATGTGTTTGGTTGTTATTCCTTGACTCACTCCCTGTCATGCTCTAATATCTAGACAAACTAGGATCCCACTACTTGATCGAAACTGCTCTCTCATACAACATTTGATACTTTCCCCAGCTAACATTGACCCTATCAAACTCCCTGGCTACATCCCAAACTAGCCTTGCACACAACTTCGTAAACTCTGAACACCAGCTCTACACCTCCTACTGTTGGATCTTAGCCTAATCCTGCTCAACTCGTATGACCTCTAGGTCTTCTCACAAGGATTGGATCTATGTTGTGGCCTTGGCTAATCACCACTCTAAATCAACCAATCTCTAACCAATGATAGCATCATGTGGCAAAGGTGGTGCTTTGGGTATATCATCCTCTCCATCCACCATGTTCTCTCACAGTTGTCTCTCTGCCTCATCCATATCATCCTCACCACCAATATCCAACTCCTCATCATCACCTCTGACCTCCTCCTCACCCCCAATTTCCTCCTCCCCTCCACCGACATCCAGACCCTCCTCTCCTATGTACACCCTAGCCTCCACCTCTACCTCTAGCCTAACCTTTGCCTCTGGCCTCTCCTCCTCCTACCTAACCTTGGTCTTTAGCTACTCTTCCATCCCTCTCCTCCTCCTCAGCCACCTTGATAATTGCATCTAAGGGCACCCTCTCAACACACTAGCATACTCTCTTACTCCACCTCCCACCATCTCCTCCGTCACCTCTGTCATCACCTCCACCATCTCCTCTACCCCTCCCCCATCTCCTTGACCTCCATCCCTCCCCCTCCTCTTGTTTCCATCTTTTCATCCCTGGCTGCCTCACCGCACCCATGGTATAACTAAACGTCAATCAACTGGTGATAGCACATCTCAATCTATTAAAGGTTATGGCCTTTGAGCCTACCACCATGTATCAAACTTTGTAGTCATACTAGGATTCACTGGACCCCCACTCCAAGCCCACTATTGTGCCACTATCCCATCAATTTGTTTTCTACAAAGGGCACTAATATAGATGGTCCCCATATGGTCTCCTGAGATGATTTGGCATACTTCATTTTACCCACTGGTACATCCTACTACTCATTGAACTATCGTAACATCTGTTGGGAAGGTACATCTCAATAATAAGTTGTAACTACATAGTGCAACCAATAAGATATATAAACTATCTGTAGAATGGTAAATGATCCCCCTCTCCTTCCCACTGTGCATAGTCCCTAAAAGGCCTCTAGAAAAATTCCACCAAAGTATCAATCTAATTCCATGAGTATCCTATCAATCTAATTCCACGAGTATCCTATCTCCCTGACTCTAGTTTATTTTAGGGCACCAACATACAAATAAACATATGGCATCCCCTGAGCTAGTTGTGGTCTCTGAATCAAAGGACGAAAGATGGGGATATGCTCCCAAGCCTAGATCATAAGTAGTGTGGCATTGCAACTAATACTGTGGACACCTTTGTACATTACCTCATGCAACTATTGATATAATCATGCCAATTAGAGATTTCCCCTAGGAAAAAATAGTCTTGTCCCACCTCATACTCGAGTATGTGCAGGATCATGATGGGACAAAAAGTGGCAATATGATGGATATGTGGATGACGACTATTTTTTTACCCAAAATTAATGAAATGAAAAGGGTTTTTAAAGGAGGTTCTCAGCTTTCCATCAATATAAATTATGCTCAACTTTGAATTTAATAAGTAATTATTATTCATTTTCTATTGAAATTATGTCTAAAGTCTTGATTGATAGGCTACTTGAAAAACATCTATAGCTTTCAAAGAATATCACATTTTATGAATCCAAAACATGTGTCACATTCTATGCTTTGTATACTATAGGATTAAGAAAAGAAAAAATTAACTTCATGAAGTTTTGACCAAGTTAAGGTGGTCAAACATACGAGTTTTTATATTTTTTAAAAAATTGTAATAAAAAATTCATAATTAATTATTTACTAGGAAAAAAATTACAAAAAAATATGCATCACATCAGGGCATGAGTTATCTACTTATATCTAAAATCTTATAAAAAAATATTATCATTTTATTGTGGTTAGGGTGGTCAGACAAACACTACTTATTTTTCCCTGAAATTTAAGTACCACTGCATTGAAATTTCAAATTTTCACCAAATAGATTTTTTTTTTTTTAAAAACCTAGTAGTTTAAAACTACATTCAATTTGCTAAAAATTCTATTCTTACATATTTTTGAAATAATATAGATAACTTATTCAAATTTTTATGTCAAATTGCCTAACTCTGATTTTTCATATTTTTTTGCCACTTAAGGGCCTATTTTTTCCATGTTGATCCTACACATACCCACTCATGAGCACATCTCCCAATCCAATCAAGAAACTGTGTCTATGGCAGTTTGGTATAAGTACACCGACAATCAATGTGCATAAAATTGCATCCCATCGAGGATTGTGCTATGCTATAGACTCCCACTGAATCTTGTATCCCTCAATTCCTAGTTTTGCACCATCATCAGCCTCATGTGCCTAGTGTGGATCATAAACAACGCGCTCTCCTTGGATTAGAAGGCACAAAATCCTATACACATCCTCGAGTTCATGGTGGCCTCTCCTGTCAACAAGTGGAATGAACACATCTCTGAGTTCCATCTCTTGGCCAATGCTATCAATAATCCCCTATTTTCCTAAATAATGGGATGCATAGGTCACATAATATAGTCCTTCTACCCCTATCTCATAGTTGATCTTTGAATCCATACATGGATGGCCTAAACTCCCACATGTAAATAGGTGGTAATCATTCTTGAAAATGTAGAAATGAGAGTTATCACATCATTGAACATCATTATTACCATCTATCTAATCAAGAATAAGCAAAAACTAAGCTTAAACAAAACTAAACCTTGGTCAAAGTCAAATGCATCACATCAAAGGAAATTGCATCACGCTAAGTCAATTGCATTATTTGACTCTTCATTTGCATCATGATAAATGATTGTGTCACATAAGATCACAAATTCGTCATCCTATAGTACTTGTGTCACTACATCAATCATATGCATCATTTTCATAACAATTGCGTCGAATGGCCTCACGTTTACGTTGTGACAGAGCGATTGTGTTGCTAGAACTATCAGTTGTGTTATGAAATATAAATTGCATCTCACTGGTCTGCAAATGTGTCACTTTCAACCTAAACCTAACAAACTCTTTGAGTTTACATTGCAATGCATCAAATACATGCTACGTGAATGTGAATGTAGCTTACATGAATGCACATGTGTCACAACACATTCGTTGACCTAACTTCAAACCCTAAAAATGCATGCACAACAATAAAATTATGAAGTGGGTAAGAGGTACTTACTGGTGGCTTTGCACCCTTTGGCCATGTGAAGGTCTGCATGATATACCCACAATGCTCGATCACTTTAATCACCATTAGGGAAAACTTTAAGAAACCTCCCCCCTCAGAAAAGGTGTAAATCCTAGTGAATCTTGTATACTTCCCGATAAAAAATATTAATAATAGTGGTGAATTTTTTCAATTTTCGTGAAAAAAAAATCCATTGGAAAATCATTTCTAATCACTAGAAGTCTGTGGAAAATCTTGGTGAAATGCAATTTTTTTAAAACCACTAAAATTTTTCAATTGGTGATTAAAATCTATTTTCAAACCAATAAAATATTTTGATTGGAGAATTAAGCATATTTTCAAACCAGAAAAAATATTTTTAAAACTTTTTTTCAAACTAAAAAATAAAATTCATTGGCGAATTAAACCTATTTTCAAATGATTAAGAAAAAAACATTAGCAATTTAAAAATAATATCAAACTAAAAAAAATGCAGTGGTGAAGTGTCAGTGCAAATTTTACTAACCTTAGTTGCAAGTCTTTCTTGGTCATCTTTGTAGTCGGTGGGTCAGAGGTTTCGAAAACTTTGAAACTTCAGACTTTGGTTCTAAGGTTCCAATTTTCAACGACCATGTGACATTATGGACCATGATCGTTTGATGATTTTTTTATGGACGACTATAGTTGCATTCCAAAATTATATCTCTCAAGCACTAGATATGTGAATTGCAACCTCCAGAATTACACTAGAAACGTTAGATTTTCATAAATCAATGGCTGAAATTTTATTAATTATTTAGGTTTTTTGGTCATCCTACTCTTGTTTACCGTTTAATATTGCCTAATTCAAACCAAAATATTTTATGAAAAATCCTTAAATCTTAACTCTTTAATCCTAAGGGTCGAGTCTCATCAACCTAGAGATGTCCCCATTTTAAATTATGCATGTGCATAAAGTTTGTTTTAAAAGAGGAACCATTCAATGAATTTATGATGGCCAGCTATAGATGCATTTCATAAGTAAATCCTCAAAGTACTAGACTTGTGAGCTAAAACCTCTGGAATAATAGTAGAACCATTAGATTTTCATAAATCAATGGTTGAGATTTTATTAATGATTGGTTTCAGAAATCAACATATAGTTCTGATCATAAGTGAGCAAAATTTATTGTGAGTTATTAGCTAGGACATTGATAATCATTAAGGTAAAATGAAACATTTAATTCTCTATTTCTAATGCATCAAAGTACTCTACCTTTCATTTATTCTATTGAAATTCTCAATTTGGTTGTGGTAGTGGGGGGCAGCATGGATTAATACCATATGAATAGCTAGAGTGATCAAGATTGGATAGCTTTATATTGAAAACTACATGATGTACTAAAGAATCATAGATGATGATGTCAATAATCCAATGATTTTGACAATCGACAGCTTGCATGGCACTACCAATTTTGACAATTGATATCTTGTCATCTTGAGCTACATTTTGCAACTTTGCATGTAGCCAGCTTGAGGTACCGATTAAGTTGGATTTTTGGTTTTCGGCTACATGAATCACAATTATTAATAATTAGTCAATAGTAATTATACAGAACCTCAAAGCTCACACGTGACATGTGTGAGGTGTAGAAGGTACCAAGTCAATAGTGGCACTTTTGGTGGCACTTTTGGCCCATAAATAAGAATATTGAGCACAACTAAAATCATTTGTTTAATTTTTGTAAGGGTTTTCATTTTGTAGGGTTAATGAATTAATAAGGATTCAGGAAGAAGATGATGTGGTATTATTGGGGATGGTCTAAATTCTCCTGCCTCCTGTTATGTAGTTACAAAGTAAAAGACCAATTTCCTTCAAGTTTAGAATGGGTGGAATTGGAAAGAAGTTGATTTGGTTCACCCGACTTCTTAAAAAAGTTTTGAACTAGGATGAGGAGCTATGATGGACATAAGTACTATCCCATTGCATGGAGGCTACAAGTAGAAGATGGGAGAAGTTTTATTACCCCTCATAGTCTGCGTGACTCTAGTTCTCAAAGGGGATAAGCACATTTTGTATCTTCATAGCTCCCATTTCCCCAACATGGTTGGCCAGGTGAGTTCCTTGCATTTAATTTTAGACACCATGGCCTACTAGGCAAGCCCCATGCATTTATTTTTAGTGCTCATCTTCTGCATGGGAGCAATTTTACAATCCCTCATCTTCTACATCAATCTAGTTCTGAAAGGGGTTAAGTACATTTTGTATCTTCACGGCTCCCATTTCCCCAGTTTGATTTGGTCCCCTTTCCCCATGCATTTATTTTTAGAGTGATGAGGGTATGGTTGACTCGACAAGTCCCATGTGTTTATTTTCAAAGCTCGTGGTTGACTTGACAAGTTTCATTTATTTTTAGAGATACATGTATCACATTTACGTTTTCAAATTTTCACCAGCAGTCCAACAGAAGCTTGGCACTTGCACTTACATTTGTTTTTGTACTATGTAATAATGTGACATTGTAATTCAGTTGTAATAAAATAAATGGGTGTGTTATTAATGTGACATTGTAATTCATTTTATTAAGTTCTTTGCAAGTTAAGTACTATCAATGGTTGTACAATGTGCTATTAATGTGACATTGTAATTCATTTTATTAAGGCCTTTGAAATGTTAAGTTTTTCGTCCCTTGGCCTTGATGTCAATCCTAGTGCATTAAAATTTAAAGAAAATTTAAAACACATGTTTTATGTTTATTATTTATATCATAAATTACTCAACCGTTTGATGAACATTTGATGTATGGTTGTAGTTGCATTTTGGAATGAGATGCATAGAGTGTGACACTTGCAAACTTAAACCTCTGGAATCACCCTATAACTATTAGATTAATAGAGATCAACAGTTTAGAATTTCTTGTCAATGTAGGAGTAAATCATTGTTTTAATAGCTTCTTTTAAATGTTGTCATCCATGTTCATTGTACTGCATAATTGTGTACTATGCAGTCCATAAGTAACAAGTAGATGTTTCGGTGTCATTTAGTTTGCTCATTGCAATACACCACCTTGTTCTGGGTTCCACAGTTCCACTTCCAACAAAGTCATTCTAGTAACCTAGTTTCACGCTTCAACATAGCTTCGGCTTCAAGAATCAAAACTCAAAATCTAAGTTAAAGAATTCCTATGGCTATGTTTCATTGCTTGAAGTCGACATTTCTTAAAATCTTTTTTTTTCAAACTTTAAAGCTTAGGTTTAGGGTTAAGAGGCTTAAGAATTAAGAAAAATTAAGACTAATAAGGAATTCACAAATTTCATATTGTTGATTGTATCAACATGTCTACCACCAATACCACTAGAGCAATGTCAGATAAAATAATACATTATGCAAAATTTCTTGAAACCCCAAGTTTCACTGATGAATACCATGATATTTATGATCTTGAAACCTATGGTAGGCATACCTTAGAACTTATATTTTCATCTCAGAATAAGTCTAAAAATCAAATGCAAGTTAATAGTATCAATGCACCATGGGTAACTAGATTAGTGAGCATGATGTTACATGAGGTTTTCCCTTGCCCATAATTTATCATGGTTTGTGCCCTAAATTATTATGATAACAAAAGAGAAATTGTTAATAAAGATAGAAAAGAAGAAGTGTTATCCATTAATGCAGAAGAACTTGGAAAAGTGTTGGCCTTAGGGTTTACAACCAAAGAATCTGGAAATGTCCACATTGACCTAGAAATACTTGCTAGTGATTATGAAGCAATGGATGAAATGGAGAAAAATTCTTTCTTAAATAAGATTTTTCAAGATAGAAACAAATTGAAAGGTGATCATAAGCCTCCTTATGATTTGGATATTTTTAAACCATGGATTCAGGATACTATTTCCATGCTAGCATTTTTCCTCAGACTAGATAGAAATTTGGAAGTGGGTGCATGCCTCCTTGAAATGGTGTTCCACATGCCAAATATAATTTTATTAAGCACATTATAGAATCCATGCATAAACAATTTTTAATGATTAAAGGAGGTTCCACCAAGACATTTAGGTTCACAACCTACTTATGCTATCTTTTTCTATTCAAATTCAAAGGAATGTTTTAGACCAACAAGCTTTAGATTCAACCCTATGGTAATAGTAATCATGAGAAAAATAAAATGGCTCTAGTATATGAATGGACCACTAGTATAAGGTTGCATGATTCTCGAAGGAACTACAACCATTTTGTAGACTAATTTTTGGCTCCATTGCATCAAGCAATTACAAATACCCCAATGCCTAGATTTCCTATGTCATGTAGAAATTGCATTCAACTAGGAAAAGAAATACAATTGGATGATTCGTACTTATTGGAAGAATATATTGTGATAATATTTTATGGATCAAAAGTACAGCCATATAAACTTCCAGTACATGTGACAAAAAGGGTTTTTTCTTTGGAATATGTAAGGAAGATGCAAAGTACTGATGAAAGACACTTTACTAGTCAGGGGAAGAAGACCTTATTTCCTTCTTTACCTTTTTCATGTGGGGGGATGACATTCAAGAAAAAATCATTTAGTGTGGCACATGATCTTTAGAATTTTTTTGATTTTGATGCTATCTGTCACTAGCAATATGATCCATGTGACACCATTAAATCAATGATTGTGATCAATAAGAATGTTGGAAGTAGAATTCAACATCAAAGTAAACCCTTGCTTGAGAACTTGAGAAGCAAGGATTCTTGGGATGAGGTCAAAGTAGCAATAGATAAAAGTGCTACTGAGAATGGCATTTCTTTTGAACAATTGTTAGTAGAAATTGTGGCATTGCATCAAAATAAAATTAGGAGGTAGAACATTTTTTATGAAAAAATTTGTAAACCATCTAGTAGAGTAAGAATGCTAGATTCTCTAAAGAAGGAAGTTACAGAAAAAAATTGGTCATGATAAAAAATTACTACCTTTTGGTCTATGAGAAAGTACCTAGGTGATCCAAGTGCTCTTGTAGAGTATGGAGATAATGAATAAGATCTTGAGTTTAGCAAATTATGGAATATAGAGAAGATGAAGAAAGTGATGATGATAGGCAAGAAGAAAGCTATGTCAATTTCAAACTTGGTTTAAGTGAGGCCACAAAAGAAGCATTTACTACAAGAGTAGCCATAGCTGGAAAAATGGGTTATAAAGGTGGTAGTTTGGGGTCCCAAGGACAAGGAATTCCTATAGTAATAGATGTACAACATAGAAAACTAGTTGATAAATCTGGCCTTGGAGCTAATAAAGTAGACCAAGGGAAAACAAGTAAATCCAAAACAATTCAATTTGTTAGAGCTTAAAATCCTCTTCCTCATGGTTAGACACAATCACAACTAGGACATGCCCATGGTGGAGGGCTTAGTGCAACTGGAACTTCCTCTAGTGGCGATGGTATGGATGCTAGTACTAGTAGTGGTCAACATGTGCTACAACAAAAAAATTACACATGAGAGGACAACAACACAATATACCATAGAAACACCAGGTGATCAAGGCATATAGAAGAGGCAAAGGATTATGATAGGTCCAACTCCAAGTCACACTACCAATGGATCCACCACAAAGGATTTATTTCCAGGCACTCCCACAATGCGAGTTAGTCTAGCTGTGACATCATTAGCAACTATAAGTACTCCTATTCCTTTTCCATTCAAGAATTCCATTGTTCCTACATCCCCGAGTTTTGATTACATTGAATAGTTTAAAAAGAAATTAGAATTGAATAAAAAATAAAAGAAGCAACTGATTGAGAGTGTGTGCTTTAACTTCAGAGCCTGCAACAACCATGGTATTACCCACATTTGACACAAGTAAAGAAATCATGGAGTGCACATTTCTTCCTCCCATACTTCAAAATAGACCAACAAATTAGATGGCTCCATTTGAATTCCAAGTGAACAATTTTCAATTGGATTTTTGTGGACTCAGAAATATTGAAAAAAATAATGTATTAAAGAAGAACAATGAATTGGTGTACACATAATTGCTAAAGAAAGATAGAGAGAAAAAAAGGTTGCAAACTCAAATTGAAAAGTTATAGGAAGACCTAGCAAATGAGAAATAAAAGAGGAAAGCAATAGATAACAAGAGCAATGAATTAGAAAAAAGAATTAAAAATATGCCTCTATATTAACAAGCAAAGAGGATAAGCATAATGAGATTGAAACTGCAATGAATGAACTGAAGCAAAGGCTACATGAGAGAAACAAGAAATATGATGAGGAAAAATACACTTTAGAAAAATTAAGACTAAGCATTGCAAATGGTAATGCACAGTGGGAACAAAAATTGGAGGAGAGAAAAAGAAATGAAAGATTGGAGGCAGAGCTGATCGAAGCAAAAAATGAAATTAAGTCTTGTCAAAATAAGTTATCTTCATTTTGTAGAGAAACAATGAGGCATATGAAACAAAATATATAGGATGAAATAATGCAGGGGATTGATCATTTGTGTGACATGTTTCAATTGATTGATGCTCTCAGACAACATCATAAGAAGCTTAGAAAATATTTAATGGAGAAAAAAAATGTGTCAAGGAATTAGAGAAATCAGCAAATTAAATTCAACAAATATTCTACAAAGCTAGTGACAATGTTTTGAAATCAAAAGGGATTACTAATTAGCTTGCTACATCAATAGCGTTGTCATCTTTCATTGAAAAGTGTTTGAGAATGCATGAAACAGAGACATATTTGCATTTGGCTGTAGACAAGATGAAGAAGTTCGATGAAAAGTTAAGGAACTTCACAGAGCTTGGTTTACTAAAGGCTTTTGACACAAATGAGTGATTTGTTGGATGGAATGATTTCAGAAAGAATATGGAGGATGCAAGGAAGATTGATTTGGACTAGTTTCCTCAAAACCCAGATGTGGTGACCTATTTGGATTCCATCAAACCATTGCTAACCCTAAATGAAAAATTGACTAAAGAATCCAAGATAGGTCCCAATTTGAATCATGAATTGTTAAAAAATCTTCAAGTCAAACAACATTAGTTAGAACAAATGACAATTCCAACACCTGAAGAGTGGAAGTTGCTAGAAAAGGTGATGCAGTGATTTAAGTTTTGATAATATGAGTTTCCAAGTTCCAACTCAGCTTTGTACAGAGTTGTCTTTGAGCAATATTTTGCATTTCCAATGTCTCTATGTATTCCTTCATGTGATATAGTGATAATCAATTTAAAAGCTCAAATTCAGACTTCAGTAATGTGTTGATGTTCAATTATCTATATTATTTATTATATCATTTGAAGAAAAAGTCTAGTAGTGGTTTCAACTTCTAGATACACTTTTTATTATGTTCATTATTGTATATGCTACTAATACTATTGTTAATATGTTATTAATCTAATAAGCATTGAGTTGAGTCATGAATCGTTGAGCACATGCTCAAGTTTTACTTTTAACACAATTAAAATATGAACTATAAGGTGATTTTAATTCCAAGCATCCATAATCTTAGTGAAATTGCATTATAATTCACACATCAATACTCAATCTCCATGACTATGTAGCATATCCACTAAACATTTATATGAATTCATGTCGTAGATTATCTATTATTGGAATTGGAATGATGGATTTTTGGTTAGTTTAATTGTTACTAATTTTTGGTGAAGAGATCGGTTTTGGTGATTTTCCTAACCTTAGTTGCTAGCCCTTAGAGTTTTATAACCTTATCATAGAGCTCTAAATTTTCATAACTCTCCTATTCCCTGACATGGTTGATGGTTCACATTTTTGAGTTACAAGTTCTTCTTGGTCATCTTTCTAGTTGGTGGGTTGGAGGTTTGGAAAAATTTGAAACTTCAAACTTTGGTTCTAAGGTTTCAAGTTTCAGCGACCATGCGACATTATGGACTTATCTTTCCTTTCAAAGGCACCATCATTTGTCATATCATTGAATGTTATGTACGGACTAAACATGAGTTATTTTTTTAGGAATTTCCAAAAAGCATGCTATGTACAAACTAATGTAAAATATAAAATATAAAATATCACAATTTCATGGAATACAAAATAAAATATCATCAACTACAATTTGACTTTGGAATATGATTCATGAAGTGCATAATAAAATAAAATATCATGAAGTGCAATGATTCACAATTTCATTGAATACAATATAAAATATCATCAACTACAGTATGGAATAATGGAATCTAATCCTGGGATCCATGAAGTGTAATATAAATACATAAAAGCTGCTAGTTCTCTTCAATATTTTCCATTTCCCAAATGGACTGGGGGTCCTCAATCTAACATTCATCATTAGATAAAGTAAAAGAGTCATCTTGAATTTGATTCCAATTATTCTCTTCATTTTCTTTGGCCTGTGTCTCAAATTCAACATTCATTGTGTCATTTTTGTCAATGTCAGCTATATGAGTCCCATTGCCACTGCCACTGCCACAAGTACTAGCCTTTGGAATTGGAGTGTAGCACAACCCGGCCCCTCTTTTTTCACATGTGGACCTCCAAATTATGGGTGCCCTTTCAAAAGGAAATTTTTTGACATTATACATAGTTCCTTTCATTATCAAGCAATTTTCCAAATTCTTGTCTAGTTTGTTTCTTAACTTTTATTTCAAAAAACCCAACGTACTAAAAACTCTCTCATCCTCCACTGACCCCAATATCATTGTTTGGCATACATTAGCAAGTTTGAAATATTCTGATATTGAACCACACAATATTTCACTCTGACCTAAGCTTTTCCAAACCTTTTTTATTGATCCCGGTTCAAAGGCCTTGTCCTTTCCCATGGATTTATACTGTTCCTTCATAGCTATTGCAAAACTCACACATTATTTTCTAAGCTTAGCTTCATCTAAAATTCCTTCTATTTTCTACTCATTGTATGTTACAATTTTCAAAAATTGTTTGATCAATATTTTTACCTGAGCATGAAAAAATGTGGAGTTATCTCGGTTTGCCAAAAATTGAGGATACACAATAATCATGGCTTCAAGTATTTCATGTGGAGGGAATCTTTCATGAATTTCTAAGGAAAGATATTTTGCAATTTCCTTCAAATTATCACCAACAAATTTAACAATGCCTTGAAAATCTTCCTAGTTAATAGCTACTTCTCTATTAGAGCGTCTGGTTGTCTTACATTAGTACATTTGTATATCATATCCATGTACATAGATGCATAATTTCCCACTTGCATTAAACTATAAATAATTATCAAGATCATTCAAATCAACAATTTTCTGCCACATGAAATAATTTGGGCCATCTTGTGTTAGATATAGATATAGATGATCAAGGGCCAAGCATGTAATTTTACGTCGATTGGCATATTAATTAATATACATAGTTTTGTCTTGGGATTTCTTCACAAGCTTGTTCATCACATCTAGCATGGGGAGAAGACTAGTTAAAGTCAAGAGTGTCTCTATATCGCTTAACCCATGTAAGAGGTCAGGAGCTTTATCTACTCTACTGCAATTCTCATACATCACTCCAATCAAAGATTTCTATTCTAAAATAACTTGTTGTGTTGGTCCATGTAGTGAGATCCATCTGGTATTGACATCCTTAAGAAGCTTGTTTCCTGGTGTTATTCCCTCAACAAAATTTTGAAATTATGTGAAATGTTAGGACTTCGACAAAATTATGTGTGGATCTCGCGGACTAGATTTTTGACTTTTGATATTGTAGGAAACTTGCTAACAATTTTGAATGTTAAATTCATTATGTGGGCTATGCAGTGAATTCCAAGCATGTATGGTGAACAAGTTGTTTGTAACTTTTTGCAAACACCGATCCTTTGGCCTTGCATCACTGTAGCTCCATTAGCTCCTACACATACAAACTTTTTCACAATTGTCAACTCATCCATACCTACAATTTCATTCAAATATTTTTTGACTAGTTCAAATATATTTTGTGTTGTTGAACTATTCTTCATTTTATAAACATAGAGAAGATGATCTTGGTGAACATGTTGTTGTATAGTATACAAATTCATACAGACCCAAGAAGTATTGTCTACCACAATAGCTTCGTCTAAAGATAATGTAATGAAATTTGAATCTTTTACTTTATCCTTAATATATTACTTTTCCACTGCAGCAAGATAGTTTTCCCAATCCCATCCAACATTTGCTAACCAATGTGACAAGGGATAGTGAGAAACATTCAAATAAGATAATAAACCAAAATATTTTGGGTAGTCTATCATAGGACACCCTTTGGACAAAATATGAAAAACAACACTCATCTAAATAGTTTTTAACATATTTTCTCCTTCCATTGCTTTTCCAAATCGAGCCTCAAGTGTACCTTTACATGCAAAAATCTTCATGTTCTTCATAATCTGTGACATACTTAACATTAAGATATTTTTCCTTTGATTTCCATCATACGATTGATTCTTCCTTTTCGTCTATGATTTGTTTTTCATAAGATTTACCGATATTCTTTTCTATAGTGTTAATCTTTAGCTACAACATCTTGGATCTTCTACATTTCCAACTACAAATCTTACATTTAGCCAATGTTTCCTTTTCAATATCATTTCCATTGCATATCCCCATAGTACCATGAATGGGTGTTTTGACAACCAACCAAGTTGAAAACTCCTTGCCATTTACCACTCACGCCCCCTTTTTGTTTTATTTTCTCTTTTCTTGCTACCAACATCATCATCCTCATCCAATTCAATTATCTCATTCTAGCTAACTGGGCCCAGGGTATCACTTGGACCATCTTCTACAGTATTGCTATCCTGATTTGATACATTTTTATTTAAATCAATGAAAATCTCAACTTGAACTTCTAGCAGCAGTGAGGTATTGGGAATACTACCAATATTTGGTGGAACAGTTGATGATGTAGCTCCATCTTGACCTGATGGATCAAAAGCTTTGGAAATTCTAAAGTAAGATTGTATGGTATGTCTAGGTTTGGGTGTTTTGATGGCCTCCCAATCTCTTTACCACCCTGAGGAGTGACAAGAGTCTCTTCACCACCCTGAGGAGCCAGAGGAGCAGTAGGAGTCTCTTCACCACCCTGAGGAGCAGTAGGAGTCTGAGGAGCGGCAAGAGCCTTACCACCCTAAGGAGTGGAAGGAGTCTCTTCACCACCTTGAGGAGAGGCAAGAGCCTTACCACCCTAAGGATCGAAAGGAGTCTGAGAAGTGGTGGGAATCTCTTCACCACCCTGAGGAGCAGCAAGAGCCTTACCATTGTTTCTCAAGTCGCTCGACATATTGATCTCTAATTCACTCGACATATTGATCTCTAATTCGCTCGACATATTCATCTCTCACTTCGAATAAAAACAAGAAAAAAATGTCTTCTTGTTTAAGGACAGAGAATAGTAATATATATCCCATTACCTACTCAATATCATCTTTAAGACTAAAGCAAGAATGGAAAAGAGATAAAGAAAACTCATTATTATAACTAATAACACTATGAAGAAATGATCACTCACATTTAAGTCTACGTTTTCAGCTTTGTCTGACTTCTAATTTCCAAATAAATGACACTTTCAATTGTATTTATTTATGTTCATGGAATGGATTAATAATAAATCACATATCAAATTCAATACCATGGAATACAATATAATTTTTTTGGCTTTTCCTAAACTTAGTCTCTGGTCCTCAGAGTTATATAACCTTATCGTGGATTTCTAAATTTTCATAACTTCATGATTCCACAACTTTGTTGATGGTTCACTTTCTTGAGTTGCAAGTCTTTCTTGGTCATATTTCTACTCGGTGGGTCAGAGGTTTTGAAAACTTCAAAACTTCAAATTTTGGTTCATGTTGATGTGTTTTTTATGCACTTTTCAACACAGAAAGTGCGTAGGTGCACTACCTCTCTTGAAAGACAATCTTCCACAATCAGATTGCATAACACTATCCCAATGTCTCTAATGTTAGGTCTTGATAGTGCTTGGAATATCTCAGTTTTTTTATGTTATTTGCTAGAATCACAAGGCGGTCTTACGGATGAGTTACAAAGCATGGAAGTTGGGTTTGCAAATGTAGTTTCAAAGTGCTGAAAGTGAATGAATAGTGGCTATCCACTCAAAACAGCAAGCTGGAACTCATAAAGTTCATCTGATTTAGCTTCATGGTGATGCTTTGGGTCCTACTCTAACCAAGGATTAAAAGAAATAGCAAAAGGAGAAGGGTTAAGAAATTTATTCTAATCCTAAGCTACGAATGAACAGTAACAATGGTGGTTGTTATAGTAGACAAACTCCCTAAACTGGGTTTTGCTTGGCCAAGAGAAACCTACAGTTGCACAAAACTAGTGCAATCTTCTAAGGACTGCAAATTTTCACATTACATACACACATCATGTACATGCAATCGAACTAAGTTGCAGCAATAAAGGAAAGAGGCTCAGACTAGCTTTGCAAAGCGATTCATCATCAATTGATGAACCACAAAAAGCATGAGCTAGAAGTTCATCAAATACTGAAACAGCAAACACCATCACCACTCCCATTCAAGAAACTAACACTAAAACTAACATGGAAGGTGAACCATGCATACATAAAGAGAAAACTCAAAAGGAACACCCATGTAAATCATGCAATGCTACTTTCTATTGTTGCAAAATGTCTTTACATCAATTCTCCAACCCTTACAAATGAGGGAAAAGCCCCTATTTATAGTTTTCCAAAGCCCAAATGAATGGCTAGGATCAATTTCCAACGAATGGCCCAGATTTGATTACATTAGGGTTTCACCTACCCCTCATTATCCAACAATTTTAAAATACATTCCTTATCTTTTCCCTATTTTTTCATCTAGTGATAGTCACTGTAGCAGTTTTGTCATTTAGTTGATTTCCCTTTTCACTGTAGCAGAAACTGCCTAAAAGCTACCTTCTTACTTGATGTGTTTGTAGTGTTCTTCTTTGGATCAAATGAGCCTATCGACGATTGACATCAATGGATTGGTTGCCCCTAATGGGCAGACAGCTACATTATGCTTTCTTCAAGGCCACCCCTTTACATTTTTGTCCTTGGCCTCCTTGGAAAAGGCCTTCTTCTAACGCTGACACTATTGATGGGTGCTACGAGGAAAGACAATCATGAAATGAATGGTGACAAGAGCTATGTGCATTCCTTGCTTAGCTTTCTCAATGGGTTGCCCTGACGGACACGCGGTAGGCACCTTGAATCCTGCGTACATGAAACGTTGTAAGTGCTTTCATACAAAAATCAAGGGAAAACGTTAGTCAAATCTTGCAAAAACCTTGTTAGATTCATCCATGCATCATCAAAAGATCATAATATTCATAGTTGGAGCTCATTTGGACCATAGACATTAATCTGGGCCGCTGGGGCTCCACGGATGTTCCAAAACAGCCAAAGGGGGATGAAGCTCCGGAACCACCAAAACTTAACGAAACATTGACGAAACCTTGGTAGTTCACTTAGGCACCACAAAAACATCCCAAATCCACCAAAAAGTTGGCCTCAAAATCAAAAATGTGGAAATCAAACCGATAGGGGTCCACGGATGTTTGCCAAACAGCCAAAGAGGGATGAAGCTTTGGAACCACCGAAACTTAGCGGAACATTGACAAAACCTTGGCAGTTCACTTAGGGACCACAAACACATCCCAAATCTGCCAAAAAGTTGGCCTCAAAATCAAAAATGTGGAAACCGGATCGATAGGGGTCCACAGATGTTCAAAACGGCCACAGAGGGATGGAGTCCCGGAAACGGCCAAAGAGGGGTCGGGCTCCGGAGGTCAGGCCGTCGGGGCCTCACAGATGTTCAAAATGCCCAAAGAGGGATGGAGTCCTGAAAACGGCCATGGAGGGGCCGAGCTCCGGAGGCCGGGTCACCCTGGGCCGACAGATGTTCCAAAATAGCAAAAGGGGGACGAAGCTCCGGAACCACCAAAACTTAACCAAATGTTGACGAAACTTTGGCAGTTCACTTGAGCACTTCAAACACATCCCAGATCCAAAAAAGGTTGCCCCCAAAGTCAAAAATGTGGAAACGGGAGCGACGGGGGTCCGCGGATGTTTCCAAATAGCCAAGGAGGAGGGAATTCCGGAGGGAAAGTTCTGAAACCATCGAAACCTAACGAAACATTGACGAAACCTTGGCAGTTCATTTACATACTTCAAACACATCCCAGATCCAAAAAAGGTTGCCCCCAAAGTCAAAAATGTGGAAACGGGGGCGACAGGGGTCCACGGATGTTTCCAAACAACAAGAACAAGACAAAAGGCAGAAAAGGGGACAAATGACTTCATTTCTCTGCAGATTTGAATACCACAAGTAGGTGAATTTGGGTAGGGGATTTCATCGTTTGAAGGCACATGACCAATTTGGGCTTAGAAATGGGGCACACAAAATAAGACAGGAGCAAAGCAGCCTATCAGGAGCCAAAAAAAGGGGGGTCCCTGCCTACGGCGGGGCGTGTGTGCAAAACATGCACAACAGTTCAAACTTCTAAGGTTCACTTTGTTGAAGGAAGATTGGAAAAGAGATTAAGAAAACTTATTATTATAACAATTAACACTATGAAGAAATGATCACTCACCTTTTAAGTCTACATTTTCGTATTTTGTTGACTTTCGAATGGAGAAGTAGAACCTCAGAACCAAATAAAATGTGTAAGAATAAATGACACTTTTTTATTGTATTTATATCAATCCATGATTCCATATTTGGAGAATTCCATGGGGTTTTTAAATGGTATATTAAAAATTTGGCAAATCTTGCGTGCTTATACAACGATACGTTGTAATTTTCAAGGCGAAATGTGTCCTCAAATATAAAAAAAAATTAATGTTATTGGTGAAATAGGTCCTCATGAGAAACTTTTTTATAAATTTTAATTGGCAAAATAGGTCTTCACAAGCAACTATTTGTAAATTTTAATTGTCAAAATGGGTCTTGATACAATGTTGTAATAGTATTGGCAAATATGTAGGTGTTTTATTAAATGCTTTCAGGATTCCAGGAAAAAATATTAGTTGGTCCAATTGAATCATGTACTTTGACAATGGCGAATTTGTTGCTTAAATATGCCTCATAAAAAACTCATTGGCGAATGGACATGCATTGGTCCTATAGTTCGTAAAATCTAGGCGATTTGGACACGTTGTTGGGAGAAAGAATTTGCCAATTTCAACTTGGTTGATTCCTAGAATTCACCAATTGGCGAAAATTCACCAGTAAAGTTTTCCCTAATCACCATCCTCGCGAAGTCTCCTCTCTCTGTAAGCTCTCAAATTTCAAAAGGCAAAAGTTAAAATGAATTGAATTTTTACCCATTTTGAACCTATTTATAGGGTAAAAGTGGGATTTTCTTAAAAAAATTATTATTGGAGGTTCATTTGACCAAATTTGACCAACCCATGGGCTGCCCTAAACATGTCAAAATCCAAAATCAATTGCACTGTTGATTTTCTAATCATCAAATTGACTTATCGGGACACTTTCCAAATTTTTCTATCGCTGGGCCAAAATTTGAAAATTTTCCAAGGGGGCATAGATACTTCGTACCTTCACTGAGGCATATTTTTGACTAAATTTTATGTCACAATGCGACAAGCTACATTATGACAAAGAAAGGAAAAATGTATACACATAAAATTGACCTAGGCCTTTAAATTATATTTTCTCTATATTCTTCTTAACATAATTAAAATATTTAATTATGTCCTATGGTCCAATTTCAAATATTAATTCATTCCTTTTATTCCTCTTGATTATTCAAATAAATAAATTTTAATTATTTATTTAAATATGTCGCTAATTTTCTAATCTCTCTCTTTGATTAAATAAATTACTAAATTTATTTAATTATCTTTTGTCCATTATTTCCTCCTGATTATTTAAATAAATAAATTTTATTCATTTATTTAAATACTTCATTAACTTCTAAATATCTTCTCATAATTAAATAAGTTCTTTAATTTATTTAATTATTGTCCACCTTCACATTCTCCTAATTTTAAATAAAATTATTCCACTTTCTAATTTTCTCTCTTAGTAAATAATTTGAAATTAATTACTTACTATCACATGGCCCATTTAATTCAAAATGACAACTTTCCTCCATAAATCAAATAATTTTTAATATTATTTCATTTTCTAGCTCTTTTTTTGTGCCATTCTTATCTCCTTGTCACATGTAATCTTGTCCCTTGATTTTATTTTCTAAAATTAGATCTTAACCATTCAATTCAAATTTACCCTAATGTTTCCCTAACCCTAATTGTGGGTTGTCACATTCAATTTTAACCATTGATCTTAGGGCATTTTTCAATCTTCAATCTTGTCCATTCATCCAAAATTGGCTTTTCTACAAAATGGCAATTTTGGTCTCATTTGGACATCTACATATGTTGACATCTTGGCATTTCTTGACTTCATACTTTATACATTTCTCATGCTTTAGGCTTGCTTCATAGTTGCATTGTGTAGCATTTTGTTATAATCCTTCAACATTTGCTTAGCACATTGGCATTATCATAGTTTGATCATCACAAATCTAAGGGAAAACATAATATTGTAGCAAATAGAGAAGGTGCAATGAAGGTTAATCATGGAAGTTGAAGACATCTGGTGAGATCTTTCCTTGTTTTCATGTTTTTACTCCTTTGTTCTTCATTGCTTTGCTTTGGGTTATTTTGTTTAAGCTCTAATCTACTAACCTAGTTTTATCCCTAAGCTACACATTTTTGAATCAATTGTTATTTTAAATCAACCATACTCTATATCTATTAAGAGGTGTTAGAGCTATATCCAAAAAAAATTGATGGTTTTATACTCTTTTATTTCTAATGTATCATTTTGAGATATGGAAACTAGTATTTATGCACTTCTAATGGATCATGTTTGGATTTTCATTAAATAAAAAACCTTAATCATAATCATTATTCTCTAGAGTTAGTAGAATAAAAGGTTGTTTTCATTTTCATTTTTTAATTGATGAACTTTTATCTTTGCCTAAATATTTTGCTTATTCATCTATTTAGACTATTACAATCATATATATGTTAAAATTTATATATTTCTTATGCTTAGATTTATTTTCTACCCCATTTTTAAGCTTTCATTTGTTTATAGGTTGGGAGGAATATGATGAAAGTTATAAAATTTTATTTATTAGCCAATAGGTTATATGTGTGAACTTTGGTTGGAATTTTCGTTAGCATTCCCAGTTCTTAAGCCTTTCAGCTATCCAGAAAAAGGTGGCGATATGTGTGAAATTTGGTCAGACTTTTTGTCAACCTTCCTAGTTTTTAAGCCTTCTAGTGGTCAAAAAAAAGGTGGCAAATTTTTTTTTAATTAAAAAAGAAGCACTTGGTGTGCATTGGGAAGAAGGTGGTAGATTTTTTGCCATGTGGAGAATAAAATGTTGGTTGTCATCAACATTGATTATTGTATGGTTTTTGTGTATTGGCAATGGTTGTAATAACACTAGTCATTTAAAACCTTGGGAAACATAGCAAATGTCTGTGTAATTTTCGATAAGGCATTGTTGGGTCTCATTATGTTACTTTACTTGCTATTAGAGTCGTGAGCGAGGAGGGAAAGCTTCTATGAAGGTGCAATTTCAATCAATAATTATCCAGCTTCTGTGAAGGTGGTTGGAGTTTATTTTGTATTTTTTGCATGGGGTGATGGTTGCAAAAGCAATACAAAAGTGTTGCCTATAATAATTTTTTTCCCATTTTTTGCAAGGGTTCAAGAAACAAGGCAGTGGAGAGAAAGCAAGTGGGAAGAGGTGTGATATTGTTTCATTTATGGTTCATGGTTTGTGGTAGGCTATATTGTTTCATTTATGATAAGGTACTGTTGATTATTTCAATTTTTGGTAAGGTGTTGTTGAGAAAAGACTATATTATTTGAAAAAATGAATATTGTTTCATTTATGGTTTGTGTTTTGTGGCTATGGTTTTGCATGGGTTTGTTACTGTGAATTTTTGTCTTTTGTAGGTTTCTTCATCTGGGTCATTGTTCAAACCAATATTGTTTGATTTATGGCTTGTGTTTTGTGGTTATGGTTGCAATGGAATAAAATAGTTAATTTTATACAGTTTATGTTGATTTCCATTATGCATTGTTGATGGTTGTTCTCTAGCTTAGGCTATATTATTTCAATTTTTGATAAGCTACTATTGAGAAAAGAATATTTTTGTATGGGTTTGTTACTATGAATTTTTGTGTTTTGTGGGTTTCTCCATCTAGGTCACTATTGAAACCAATATTGTTTGATTTATGGCTTCCATTTTATGGATATGGTTGCCATGCAATAAAATAGTTAATGTTATATAGTTTTTATCGATTTTCATAAGGAATTGTTGATTGTTGTTGTCTAGCTTAGGCTATATCGTCTCATTTTTTTATAAGGTTTTGTTGAAAATGCTATATTGTTTCAATTTTTGATAGGGTATTGTTGAGAAAAGACTATATTGTTTGTTAGGACCAATATTGTTTTGTTTATGGTTCATTTTTTGTGGCTATGGTTTTGCATGGATTTGTCATTATGAATTTTTTTTGTTTTGTGGGTTTCTCCATCTAGGTTGTTGTTGAAATGAATATTGTTTGATTTATGGCTTACGTTTTGTGGCAATGGTTGTAAGTGAATAAAATAGTTAATGTTATACAATTTATGTTGATTTGCATAGGGTATTGTTGATTGTTTTTCTCTAGCTTAGGCTATATTGTTTCATTTTTGATAATGTTCTGTTGAAAAGGCTATATTGTTCCATTTTTTATAAGGTAATATTCAGAAAAGACTATATTTTTGCATGGGTTTCTTACTGTGCATTTTTTATTTTGTCAGTTTTTCCATCTAGGTTGTTGTTGAAACTAATATTGTTTGATTTATGGTTTCCCTTTTGTGGCTATGGTTGCAACACAATAAAATAGTTAATGTCATACATTTTATGTTGATTGTTATTTTCTAGCTTAGGATATACTGTTTCATTTTTATAAGGTGTTGTTGAAAAGGTTATATTGTTTCAACTTTTGATAAGGTAGTGTTGAGAAAAGACTATATTTTTGCATAGGTTTGTAACTATGATTTTTTGTGTTTTGTGGGTTTTTCCATCTGGGTCGGTCTTGAAACCAATTCCATTTTGTGGCTATGGTTGTATTGCAATAAAATAGTTAACATTATACAATTTATGTCGATTTCCATATGGCATTGTTGATTGTTGTTGTCTAGCTTAGGCTATATTGTCTCATTTTCAATAAGGTGCTATTGAAAATGCTACATTGTTTCAATTTTAGATAAGGTGTTGTTGAGAAAATACTGTTTTGTTTGTTAAAGCCAAAATTGTTTCATTTATGGTATGCATTTTGTGGCTATGGTTTTGCATGGGTTTGTCACTCTGAATTTTTTTGTTTTGTGGGTTTCTTCATTTGGGTCGTTGTTGAAACCAATATTGTTTGATTTATGGCTTATGTTTTGTGGCTATGGTTGTAACTCAATTAAATAGTTAATGTTATACAATTTATGTTGATTTCCATAGGGAATTGTTGATTGTTGTTATCTAGCTTAGGCTATATTGTTTCATTTTTTATAAGGCTCTATTGAAAATCCTATATATTGTTCCATTTTTTATAAGGTGTTGTTGAGAAAATACTGTATTTTTGCATGGGTTTGTTACTATGCATTTTTGTGTTTTGCAGGTTTTCCCATCTGGGTTGTTGTTGAAACCAATATTATTTGATTTATGGTTTCCATTTTGTGGCTATGGTTGCAACACAATAAAATAGTTAATGTTATACATATTATGTTGATTTCCATAGGGAATTGTTGATTTTTGTTCTCTAGCTTAGGCTATATTGTTTCATTTATGGTTTACATGTGGTGTTGATGGTTGCAATCCAATTGAATAGTTTATGGAATTGTTGGTTGTTGTTTTGTGTTTTGTGGGTTTCTCTATCTAGGTCATTGTTGAAACCAAAATTGTTTGACTTATGGCTTCTTCTTTTTTTGCTATGGTTGTAACGCAATTAAATAGTTAATGTTATATAGTTTATGTTGATTTCCATTAGGCATTTTTTATTGTTGTTCTCTAGCTTATGATATATTGTTTCATTTTCGATAGGGTCCTGTTGAAGAGGCTATATTGTTTTGACTTCCAATAAGGTTTTGTTGAGAAAAGACCATATTTTTGCATGGTTTTGTAAGTTAGCATTTTACAGTTTATGTTGATTTCCATAAGGCATTGTTCATTGTTGTTCTCTAGCTTAGGTTGTATTGTCTCATTTTTTATAAGGTATTTTTGAAAAGGCTATATTGTTTCAATTTTTGATAAGGTGTTGTTGAGAAGAGACTATATTATTTTTTAAAGCCAATATTGTTTCATTTATGATTTGTGTTTTGTGTCTATGGTTTTGCATGGGTTTGTCACTATGAATTTTTGTGTTTTGTGGGTTTCTGCATGTGGGTCATTATTGAAGCCAATATTGCTTGATTTATGGCTTCCATTTTGTGGCTATGGTTGGAATGGAATAAAATAGTTAATGTTATAAAATTTATGTTGATTTTCATAGGGAATTGTTGGTTTGTGTGTGGTGTCAATGGTTGCAAGGAAATAGCCTAGGCTAAATTGTTTCATTTTTTATAAGGTGTTGTTGAAAAAAGACTATTATGTGGGTTTCTCCATCTGGGTTACTATTGAAACCAATATTGTTTCATTTATGGCTTCTATTTTTTGTTGATGGTTACAATGCAATAAAATAGTTAATGTTATATAGTCTATGTTGTTTTCCATAGGGTATTTTTGAGTGTTGTTCTCTAGCTTTTGCTAAATTGTTTCATTTCCTATCTACAATAAAATAGTAAATGTTATAGAGTTTATGTTGTTATCCACAAGACATTGTTAAGTGTTGTTCTCTAACTTTGGTTGTATTGTTCCATTTTAATAGGTTACTATTGGAAAAATAATTTTCTAGGTTTCTGTTGAAACCATTATTATTTCATTTAAGGCTTTCACTTTGTGGTGATGGTTGTAATGCTATATAGTTTATGTTGTTTTCCACAAGGCATTATTGATTGTTGTTCTCTATCTTTGGCTATATTGTTTCATTTTTGAGATGCAACAAAATAGTTAATGCTATAGATTTTATGTTGTTATCCATAAGGTATTGTAGACTATTGTAACATACATTCTGTACCACTGTGATCAATGGTGAAACCAATGTTTATTATTGCTCTTAATATAGAGTCTATCATTCTAATTTATAAAACCATAGCAATATCAAAGAATGTAATATTCAACATAACTTTATGAACCCACATGTAGTAGTAATATACTCTACACTTAGCCAACACAAGAAGATTAAATCACAGTAATCAAATGACAAAATTATGAAACCTCATGTTTTTTAGTTTTCCATTTTTGTTGAATTTGGTCGACGGAATATTTTTCATCCTTCCTGCTCCATCACCCTCTTTACTATTTTTAGTTTTTTGTCCTAGGCTTCATTTCTCAATGCAAGCAGCAATTGAAAAAATTGGGCCTTAGCAAGTAAAATGGATTGAAAATTTCTTTGAGATTATTGTGGAAAAGAGTTCCTTAGAGTATAATGTGCAAGATTCGGTTAAGCCTTCTACAAGAATTCCATATCTTTTCTCGGCTACTCTGAAGAAAACTACTTCTAGAGGATGCATGTCTACACATTCTTGATGAAGATCATCAAACTCAAGTGCTAAATCAAAGATATGGAATTAATGCAAAACAGTTATTTCAAAACTGACCATTATACTCTCTAGAAATTCTTCCTTGAATAACTTCAAAAAAAATTTGAAGACATTGTATGTGGCAACTAGTGTTTCTTATTATGGTTAATATAATGCCTATTATTGTAAGAATTCCTTTTTGAGGATGAAACAAATAACAACTATCTTCCCAAAACAATAAATATGAATGTTTTGTTTTCCTTTCTACAAATAACAACTTAATTCCCAACACCCACTTTCATGCCTTGAGTGGGACCCATTCACCATGGGTGGTGAATGAGTCCCTCTTGGCACAAAATTCTAAATAATTTTAAATTTATTTCAGATTTTTATTCATTAAGACCTTAGGTGTGATGTTGTATCTTTGAGAAATTATGGCATAATTGTGTATAAATAAGTGTTTTTCTATCCATTTTAAACCCCATTCATCCATTCAATCATCCTTGCATCCATCTAAGCACTAGAGCTTCATAGCATGATTCAATCAAGCAATTATCAAGTACCTTGGAGCAGCCACTAACATATCTTCATATGTCAACAAGGGTTTGGTGAGTTTATGACACTTGCATGTTATTTTTTCATCATTTTTTTATTATTTCATTATTAATGGTTTGATTTCCAAATCAGGATTTGACCAAGGCAAACCCCTATACTCTAACCCATAACCATTTTTCCCCTCTTTACATGTATGTTTGTAGGTCTTATAGGTAGATTTGTCAGAGAGATAGGTGTTGAAAAGTGGTAAAAAAGTCATCAAATCTATTCAATTCAACAAATACATAATTCAATCTTGGATACATCATTAACCCATTTTAGATGCAAATTTGGATCTATCAACCCGACAAGAAGACAAGTGTAGATTTGGACCCACATAGTTGACTTTAGAATTTGCAGATTTTTGTAAGACGACCGATTTTCGATCAGTGGTGAATGAGTCCCATTTCAAGGTTGGAAAAGGTTATTTCTTTAGTTTTTAGTTTCTGACACTCTAAAACATGTTTCAGCAGAATTTACCAAAACCTAGACTGATTTGCCATCAGTGGCAAATAAGTCCTAGTGGTCATCGACAGTGATTTCTAAAACATTCTAGAACCTTCCAACATCAGAATTCTATCTCTAGGTGCACTCCATTCAATTTAATTAAGTTTTTTTTTCATTTATGCATGTTTCTAGTTCATGTTTGCATACAACATTGTGTTTTCAAACACTTCATATTTCTTAGTCTTGCATACATAATCAATAGTATTTTTCAGTTCTTTGCATTTATTTTACTTCATTTAGGCATATTTCATCTATATCACATCCCTCTTTGAGTGTGAACATTGCATTTTGGCTCCAATCTTATCTCCTTTTAGGTAAAAACCCCTAGGAGCATAAAGCATTCAGGTGCCAAAATCTTTGTCTACAAACAGTATAATTCAAAACCTTATAAAAATGGAGAGAAAGGAGAGAGTGTTTGGAAAACTTAGACTAGTGTGTATATTATTTTAAATAAATTACATTTTCACATTCTAGACTCTATTCTATACACAATAATTTTTTTAATTTTGATTAGTTTTTAGAAAATTTTGGGGGGGGGCATGCTAAATTTTTCATTTTTTTAAGATGTGTCTAATTTGAAAATTAGTAAAAATAATATATCCATTAAAAATTTATTAGAAAATTCAAGCATAAATTACATGATTTTAGCTAATCATTAACTAAGGAGATTTTTGAAATAGTAAAAAAGGTCAACATATTATGTGGAGCATACCAAGCACTATGTTATGTTTTTCTACTAAAATAGGATCACTTCATGTGCTCCCCTTATTTGAACCTATTAGTATTCATCATTTAAAAAAAATAGTAGTTTAAAAATTGTATTTACAACACTATTATTCTTGTTCTTGTTGCATCTTTAAATTTTGAGTGTGACTATCTTCAATTTCTCATTCAAGATCAACTTTTACTAATTTTAGAAAAATAGTGACAACTTAAGACCCTCTTTTTGCCTCCTATTTCTATGCACATACCCAATAAAATTCATAGAAAATAAGGAATGAATATAAACCTTAAAGAAATAGGTCCAACCTAATGATGTTGTTGTTTGGCCATCATTATGGCATAAAAGATGAGTGTGCACACAAACAAACACAAAGACATGTGTAAGACACACTAAATATTATTAAGTTCAAATCGTTGGACACATATTTGTGAACATGAAATATTAATTTTCTTTCTTATAATTATTGTACCATAATAAGATAAGCATTAACAAAAGGGGTAATCAAATTTAAAATATAGGGTTCCAAACTCATCTCTAATTGGGGATGAAGGTCACATGCTAACATTGTAATAAGAGATACATAGAAAATGGGATACAAGTCATAACTATAAAAGGATATGGGGAAATTAGGATTAAAAAACTAAAAATAAAACACACCCAAGCATGTGTACATACATGAATATATACAAATACAAGTTTAAAGGAACAAAACCTAGAAACCTGAGGACAAAGCATGGAAACCAAAAACTCATAGACAATGATATATTAGAATCTAGAAAGACTAAAATTATATACCTATAAGAAAAAAATTTAAATTTAAATTTTAGTTCAATCCCTATAAAAGAATCCTTTGGCATAATTCCACAAGAAAATAGTAAAGTAACTCTTGCCTCTATTAGATAAAATGTGTATATGTATTATTTGGCCAAACTTTAATTGACCATGTACTCCATATTTAGCTACAATATAATATATCTCATGCATACATTCATCAATAAATAAAAATCTTGAGCAAGCCACTAAAGGGATTCAATGAGGAATTCTAATCATTACAAGTAAGAGCATGATTCACTCCCACCTCTATTATTATATATTGAATCATGTCCATAAATGGCATCGTTATGTGAATAAATTAATGAAATAGGGATGCATTCCTCCATGAATGAAATATTATCACATTGTTTTACCTCCATGCTTGATTTGAGATTGTAGGTGCATGTCTCAATCTCACATGGTACAGAAAAATTTACCTAACTATCATTATGGTTTGCACAAGGCTATAACTCATTGCATACACATGAAATTGAAAGCCTTCAATTTCAATACATGACAAATTAAATCTAGACAACATGTTATTTCTCAATTTCACTTAAACCTAAAAGCCCATTCATGTCATATATACATTTATCTACATCCCACACAAGGGACTGAATCTCAAGTGAACAATAATCATATCTATTTTTTTTTATATACCTTGTATAAAAGTTCAAAGCTTCATATATATATTGGTATGTCCACCAAGCATGTGGACATCAAGCTACCAACATGCACTAGTATTAGAAATTTTGGTATAATCCACCGTCTTAAATTATAAGCATAATCTAAGACCACTCAAGTTCATCATTGGCATGCAAATCATCTTAATAATTTTCATAAGAAGGAAAAAATCCTTCATGTTGCCTCCTTATTTTATAAATTTATTAATATGGAAACTAGCTAAGATAAAAGTATTATTATGATCAAACTTATACACACTTTATTCTCCTCCATGTTAAGCCTAAAAACTCAAATTGAGGTCTCACTTACAAGAAAATTGATATCAAAATAATTTTTAATTAGACAAACATTAAAATTTTCATGACAATCAACCCCATCATGTAATTTGTTCAAACCTAATTTGAAATATAATGGGATTTTGAAAAAATCACCCTCATGAATGTTGATGCAAGTATAAACATTTGGATTAGTTGATATAAATTAGGAATTCCATTCTCAATGGAGAAATAAAGTGTATGAAACCCACTAGCAAGGATATAAGCATTCATAGCTTCATTCTGGTGATCATCTTCAAGATCAAACCTATTTCCCTATAAGAAAGCTTCCATATCAACAATCTTATCAGCACATATACAACCAAGAGCAATATCCCAATCTCAAATCAAGATCCAAATAAGTGGGCCAAATAAGGAAGGTGTTTCTACACCAGACTAGAGATATAGATTTGGTTCAAAAATAAATATTTGATAAGTACATCTTGTAGGAAAGTATATAAGGTTAATGGGAAATGAATCTCCTTTTAGGCATGCATCAAGAGGTTTTGAGAAATTAATTTTGTGTCTTGCTTGGAAATGATAAGGAAAATAATCATTTACCCTTTACCATTTTAAATGTTTTTTTAATATTTTCATTGATATATAGTGGAGATTATAGATACTAAACAAATAAATCTTTAAAACATGAAAACAAAAAAGAAGAAAATTTCAATGTTGATAAGTACATATAAGCTGGATGACTAATTATATTCTAGTTTCTTAAAATTTACCTAATGCATAAGATTTTTTTTATTTTTCAATCCAAATATGCAAAGAAAGTCAAAAATGACACCATATTCACATCAATTAATTTCCCTTCATTATTTGATTTTTTTTTAATTTAACATTTAATGTAAAACTATTCTAGTATAAAAATATTGTCAAGAATTTTATTTTCATAATATCTAGCCAAAATTCACTTGACTTTTCATTTCAAGGTAGGTGTAATCATTATAAAATTAAATTTTTAGTTTAATATATGAGAAGTATAAATAAATAGTTGTAAGAAAATATCATTAAAATAGTCACTTATGATATATGGTAAAAAGATGAGATATCATGATATGAACGGTATAATATGATATTGTATGAAAAATTTAAGATATAGAAATAGAAATTACAATTAGGGAACTTATTATTTAAGATTTTATGAAGACAAGTATTATAGGATAAGTTTACTAAGAGCATCAAGTTGTTGGAGTACTGAGACACTCAGAGTGGGGGGTGAATCAGTGTCTAGACAAATTCATTCAATTTACTGACTTCTAAAAAACTATTTTAAATCTTTTGAGAACACTATGGATTATGTTTCAAGAGCTAACATGTGAATCAATCTGAATTGTTGATCCTTAATCACATAAATGTAAGTGCAGAAATGTATAACTATGAAAAAGTAAGATCACAAATGAAACCAAATAAAGAACCATAACATAATGAAATTCCTAAGTGGAAAACCCTCTTGGGGTAGAAAAAACACTCTCAAAAATTGCCTCACTGGCTTAATGAACCTCACTGGTTACAGAATGCCTCATTGGCAAGAATGGCCTCACTAACCAAAGAACCTCACTGGTTACAAATATGAATCACTAGCTAGAATGGCCTCACTGACCAAATAACCTCACTAGTTATAAATATGCCTCACTAGCAATGATCAATCTGACTCACTAACTTGATCATTTTAACTTCACTATACATTTCTCAATAGAGAATCATTAACTACAAAGGATCACTTTGTTTCTCTATAAATCATATTTCACTTCTAATCTAATACACTTAATATGTTAAAGATTCATTCACTGGAATCTCTAAAATATCAAATATATCAGTTATACACTCTATTTTGCATCATGTTTGTAAAACTTCAATTACAAAATTTTGTTTACACATTCAGTGTGATAACTCTATTAAAAGCATCAAACATCAAGCAGTGATAAATCATTGTTTATATAAACAATCCATGAAGTTCAAGATATTTCCAACTGGCATACATAACAATCATCAAAGAAACCTTTGAAACTGACCTCATAACTTCCTATACCTGTCGAGTCACTGTGGTGTCTTTTAACATCTTTTAAACTACCTCTTAATCTATCTTTTGCAACATTAAACTATTCTCATAACTAGTAAACCATCACTCAAAAATATGGTTTTATAACTGTCAAAATGTATCAACATGGAGTAGCTTTGATAAATGCTTAAACAACTTCTAAACATGTAACAACATACCCTTTTCAACATTAATGCATTAAGCACAAAAAATATATATATGTAAAGTCGGCATGTTGTCCTAAAAATAGGGAAACCAAACTATATACAACAACTACATACACACTTTAATAAAAACCCTTTGAAGATTGATATCACCTGGAGAATCTAAAAGCAAACCACCTAAAACCATTTCTCTACATTTTCAGCTGCCATACCACCATTCTTTTGTTCTGCCATTCCCTAGCTCGATCCCTAACCATTTAGTCATGCCTTAGCTCAAGAGAGCTCTTTCAAATAAAATAGATCAACAAAAAGAATAATGAAATAAGCTCGGGCACCCTTTGTTCTATCTCATATTTCATATGTCTTTCAAACATTATAGCCATGAAATGAAATGCATTTCCCTTTTTATTTCCAATGCCTTAGGGAATATTAATGCCCAAGAAACTTTGAAAGGACATGCACTAGGAATCAAAAATCTCTTTAGAGCACACTAAGCCCTTCAATGGATAAACAAATATATCATAATAAGGTTACCATGAAACCTTGTAAATATTCCTTACCATAGAGCCTTATAAATGTGCCTAGTAAAATGTTAGATAACCAACCTTGTATTGCCCAAGTAAGTGTGAGAACACTTAGAACACTTTGTAAATGCAATATAGTGAAAGAATGACTCTAGCATAACACTCTTGTATGAAATTCAATATGGAGCTCACCACCTTTACCTTTTATGCCTTAGGATATGTCAATGTCCTAGGTCTTCATCAATATCTGACTGAGTTCATATCAACAATTATCACCTTATCACATAAACAATGGAGAATATACATATAAGTGGCAAAACCTAATTCTTTAAATCTACATTTATCTATAAACACTTGATATGTCACCATATACCAAATATGCAGAACCATCCAATAACACATGGAGACTTCAACACACTTGCACGAACATATCATTTGAACTATCTGCCCATATGAGAATGCACCAATGTATACAAAGTCAACCTAAGAATGCACAAATGTATATAAAAATGTATACAATGCATCTTATGTGTCTTATATACAATGTATACCATTTTCACAAACCATCAAATGTATCCATCAAATGAATCTGCCTTGTATATCTATCTTGTATCACCATCAAATCATCATCAATTCTTCCTTATATATCTTTCTTGTATCACCATCGAATGTATCCGTCATGTCTATGTATTTTTGGAAACAAGGACAAAACAAATCAAGAAGGAACAAAGAACAACACAAGCTTGGGAATTGAATTGCATGAATTATCCATGTAGTTTCACATGCACACTAAATTAGGTGAAAAATGCAGGGGATAAAAGTGCATATTTTCCCAAGGTTTACTCTATTTTTAACCTACATTTAATTTTTTAATACATTGTCTAATTACTCAATTTTTCTTCTTTCAAACATAAGTTGACCCTAATAGGTCAAGCATATAACTCATTTAATAGATGTATATGTGCTATAGATAGGAACTATCCCAATCCATTATAATTTTTACCCTTCTTGAGTAAGCCACAAATGCATCCCTATCCCTTGGATTTAATTGTGCCACAACCTTGTCCTTTTCAACTTTGAAATTTCTTGCACTCTAATCTAACTTCTTAATTTTGTTAGGAATGAGCATTGTACCACATTGTAAAGTCCTAGGAACAAGTGTAATTATTTAATGTTGTATATGTTATAATGTTGGGCTTTTCTCTAATGAACATCCCACATGGGAGAATATTGAGATTCCATATGAACATATTTCAACAATTATCCAAGTGATTATAATGAAAGTGAGAAAACATATAAGAAGAGGGTTACAAAGTTAACTTGAAAGAGTATATTGGACTTTTTTTTGGACAATGTGTAAGAGCATCTTGGAGAAGTTACTCCTCCAAGTTGGAGTGCTTAGTTTGACTAGTTGACTAGTCAAAACAGAAGTTACACTTGCATGTCTTTATATCACATAGGAGCATCTTTGAATGTTTCCAATAAGGAGAGCGTGAATTGGAGAATTCAATGGGACTCTAACACATTGGGAGTTCATTCTATTTCAGGCTTCTTGACTCCTCATGAGGAGCATTGAAAATAGCCCATATTTTATTTGAAACCATGAGTAATTTCTCAAATGGACAAACTCTATATGTGTAGTCCTTTGGATAATGGATTGACATCAATTTAGTTGTATTGTAGGCTCAATTTGAGTTTTTATTTTGAGGTTAAATATCAACATGCTATTGAAGTGTTGACACACATGTTGCACATCATTAATTGATAATTTTAATTTATAGTAGGATTCTTTTAAGTAACATATTTACTCAAAAGAATTTTTTCATAAATATGTTGTGTTATGTTCTCTTCTATTCTATCTACTATCTACTTCTCTCCATCTTCTAATTTCTATTAAAACATGATTAGATTAGCATTTTTTTTTACTTTATATTGATCTTAGTTAAAATATAAATATTATAAAATCAAAAAAATTGACTAAAATACCTATTTGAACATCAAGCAGCTTGTATAATTAGAGAATCTTAAATTAACATAAATAAAATTAAAATCTTATTAAATATACACATTTGTATTTTACATCAACATTGACATCTAAAAGTCATATAATTTACTCATTGTTGTCTTTCATTTTTATATCATTAATAAAAGAGCTTCACTTGTTATTTAAAAAATCGAAAAGCCTTCACTTTGCCACATAGCATGCCCAACAATGTATTGAAGACATGAGCACAAATTGCATTAGCAAAAACAAATCTACGATGGGTGGGCTAAATCAAACATGTCAACAATGTATCCCTGAACCAGACTCCAGGTGTGGCTTAGTCAATTATTAATATGATCTCTATATAGGTTTCATTATAGGTCTACAATTAAATAGCAGAATCTTCACAAATTGCTAAAGAGCTAAACAATTTAATCCTGCTTTTGTTATTTAGGTATCTCTATATAACTGTAATTTATTATTGAATATTTATAATTATTTATTGTTTTAGGGCTGGAAAATATCAGATACCAAACCTGCCAATAGTTTTTTATCTCAAGCTTGTTTTTTAATTATTAGATAGACATTTTTGCCTATTGTATACTAAATTTATTTAATGTCTTTTATCCTCCATAACACAATTATGATATTAAGGAAAAAAATTCAACAATGCCAAACAGATTGAAAAGAAAAAACAACTATTTGCTATATTGACTATAAGCTGGAAACAATAGATGGCATAGAGCATGAAACCAGAGTAGATCATAGCAGATGACAACACAGCAGTAATAAGATCTTAACCACCTAAACAACAGATTACATACACTTGAACGGTACACAGATGTCGAGTACAGAGAGATACAGATCAACAACTGCTGATTTAAAAAAGACATCGCAGAACAACAGAAAGATAAAAACTTAACTTTTACTTCCTAGTACATGGTAGAATAGAAAACATTTCTACATAAAAGAAGACTCAGGACACCATCCTCTCTTAAAAGAAAAATTGACTACCCAGATGCCCTCTTGGACAATTATTGCATCCTACCATTTTTATAAATCTGACAAGCTTTGTCCATAACTTCATCACCACTCTGGCAGTAAAGCCGCTGGTGCAAGCAGATACCCTTCAACTGCCTTAAGAGTATTAACAGCTGTTTCCATCATCATCTCTGTGACCTCAGCATGAGGAGAAGCCTCACTGTTAGCTGATTCATACTCAACACTCCATTTTATGGTGCAAGAATTATCATCTTGTGGAGTGATCTTCCAGGTTATTTTGAACATTTTGAAGATAGCCAGAAGCTCACCCTCTATCAAAGAGTATGTAACACACATATTTACAGTGTCCACAGCCTCCACCTTCTCCTTAGCAAATGTGATGGATTGCGCTCCTTCTCCATACTTGATGAGCCTCACACACCCAACATTGCCATCTTCTCCTTCAACGACTTCTATGCTTATGAAGAGAAAGGGCATGATCTTTGGAAACAGTATTGAAGAGGCCATCATAGCCTCCCAATACCGTTTTGCAGGAACCTTCAATTGCAAATCCAAGTTCAGAATCTTGGCCATCTTTATGTTAGTGGGCAGAGGCAAAACGTAGAACACCTTACAGTCTCCTGCTGCACAATATGACTTGTATTGCTTGCAAGGAAATGAATTACATATGCCTCTTTTATAGAGGATTTTAGCCATTTCAAGAAACTTCTAGAATATAGGTCTATATGTTATATTTTTATTATTTTATTTTGGCCGACATAATTATATACTAAAAATAGCAAACTAAAACTTATCATTTAACTGGTAGAAATTACCAAATATTCTAATACTCTCTCCTAATTTTTACTACTAATTACATCTATAGACACCATAAATGTCCATGTCTTGTAACACCTTGTCACAACATTACATCATCTAGATATCTTGTAGTATGCTTTGCCCTAGGTACCCATGTCATCGCCTAATTAATTAAATAAATCTTATTTATTTGACTAATTTCATTTATTCCCTATCTATCCATAATCCCTTCTTCTATAATTAAATAAATTTATTTAATTATTCATGATCATTTATCCTCTCTAATTAAATAATTATTTTAATTGTTTAATTAGTCATTTATCTATTTTTCCTATAATTAAATAATTTTTTTATTTAATTACCATTTTTCAACCTTCATCTATAATTAAATAATGATTTTACATTACTTAATTACCTATCCACATCATCCCTATCCTTTATTAGATAATGTTTTATCATTATTTAATAAATTTATCATTTCATTATCCTTCCACATTATCTTTCACCACATTCCCACATTTGTTCATTGGATCATGTGTGTGGTAGTACAACTCTTATTTAAAATCCTTCACATGTACAACTAAGCACAACTAATTTAAATAAACTTTTATTTAAATTAGGTATCACTTATTCTCCTCCCTCCACTTGTCACATGACTACAACTCCCTTGGAGAGTGGGAATAACTAATCAATCCTCACTGTCCATATCATTTAATCCAACTCTCAATCTCAACCATCAATCCAAATCAACCCTCTTCCTATAAATCAATCCTCTCATAAGCCACTTGAGGGGGGGATTCGATTCTTCAAGCATCCTTATGCTGTCAAAATCATTCTTGAATCTTTCATCCATCTCTATCTATCATCCTTCATCTATCATCTTCATCTTAATGTTATGTTGTTGAATTGAGCAACCAACATATCAAATCAATTGATCCATTCATCCATCATTTCATCTACTTGAGGTATTGAAGATTTGGATTAGGTAATGCACTTTATTTTTTTTATCATTTTTATTTATCCAATTTTTTTATATACAACATCAATATTTACAATGCCCAAGACTCCTCTCAAATACTCAAATTGCTCTTGTGCTAATGCTTTTGTAAATATGTTTGCAAATTGTTTTTCAGATCTATAATACTGTAAACTGATTTCTCCATTGTTTACCGGCTTCTGAATAAAGTGATATTTAATATCAATGTGTTTGATCATACTAAAAATAGCAAACTAAAACATATCATCTAGTTGGTAGAAATTATCAAGATATTCTAACACTTTAGAGATCATTGAACTAAAAAATGCATCTCTTTCTCCTTTCTTCCCTTCAATCAGGTGCAGTTGTAGAGAGTTTAAAGGAGTATAAATAATCCTCAAAGCCATTGATTTTATTGGGTTGGCATAAATATTATAGGTGGTCATTAAATGCAAAGACTCTTGTGAGATCAAAGAGAATAAGGGGTGAAAAATAGTTTTCTAAAAATGTGTTCTCTTTTGAATGAAAATAAAACTTTACAAGTACTAATTCAATGTTGTTTGTTATTGCTTGAGATGGTATTGCTCTAAATACAAAAAAAAATGGTTAAAAAAATAAATAAAAAATTGTGTCAGTGTATTATTCAAATGCATTCATTAATGCTAGTGTATTGGAGTTTAAGAAGTATGAATATAATGCATTGAACGTTGGGTGTCCCAGAAATCGCCATGTGTTGCTCTGACAGGAGATGGAATCAACTTAATTGTTGTTTAGTTTCCTGTTAGCCATTCATTTGTGATTGAAAATTGAGGTGAATAGCCTATTTTCCACTTTAAACAATAGGCAGGTTGTGACTGTCTATGGCAATAAGGTCCTATAAAAAAATAACTACTTTTTAAGGATTTTTCATAGTATAATTACAATTTGATGTTTAATTTTCTTTTAGATTTAAATTTATAATTGAATAAAATTTTAATTTATGGTTATTATAAGTTTAATGGTGAAATTAATTATTCAAATTATTTCTTATTTAAGTTTTGTGTTTATATCGTGTTGTATTATATATTGATAAAAAGTTTTTTTTATTTTATTAAGTTTGATTCATGTTTTAATTTTTATTTAGATCTATTATGTTCCTATATTTCCATTAATTCTTATGTATTCATCTTCTACTTAATCTATTTTCATCTCCATTTACACTTGCACACATTCACTTCAAACCTTACAATTATCATCTTATCCCTTTGGTTCATTTCCATGTTACTCAAGATTAATTTGGGTCAATCTTGGAACACCTGGAAATGACCTTAACATTAAAATGTTTAAATTCAATTTATAATTTCCTTGATTCTTTCTACTAGCTATTATGAGCTGAATTGGCATATGTTTGTGAGACATATTAATATGTCATGGCACTTAAAGACATTCAAAGGGAAAATCTTTAGATATACCTCAATTTCTAAAGGTTTATGAACAATTGAATTCATGTCATCATATAGGCCATCTACATGTTTGTGTGTTAATTTTTATACCACTAAGCATCGTTAATTTGACTCATAATGGGTTGTGACCTAGGATAACTCAATCACCTATCAAAATGACAAAATTATATATATTGTTCATGAACACCACCTTAACAAAACCAAATACTAGAAAGATGAAGGTGAATAAAATTTTAGGCACACATTCTACTTGTTTAGTTTCTTACAACATAGATCAATTTCACATGGCATATCAAACTTGTGGCAATTAGGATAAAGCATGCAACACTCAGAATTGATCTTCATCATTTTGTGACAAATTAGATTATGAGATAGTGATTAGATCAATGCCTTTAGTTTTTTTGAAGGAAAAAAATTGATTAGAACATCATCATCATTGTCCTTCTATCATCAAATTTTGAGCTAAGTACTCTTATCCATCACATTTATCTTTTGTTTATTTATTGTAGTTATCTATCCTAGCTTTGAGTAATCTAGGTTAATTTAAGCTTCACTAGTTGCATTTTAGCCTACATCATTTAAGTGAAGAATTTGTTTTCTTTACAACAGAATATAAACTAAGATATTTTAGATATATCTATTTGAAAAATAACAAGAGGCATTATCATTCTTGAAGTGTTTAGTTTAAGATTTTTCACAATAGTATAATAGGTGCAATAATGATATCTTTTGGATTTTTATAAATAGATATCTAAAATATCTATGATATTTTATTATCTTTTTAAAATAGTTTAAGCTAATGAATTAATTAAGGCAATCCATATAAAAATTAGCCTAGATAAGGGAGTTGAGTATATAAAGAACCTAGAAAATATGTTTAAATTGACAAAGAGAAAAAAATAATCTTAGTTCTATGTGTGGTGAAGAATATTTTGTGGTAATATGCACTTTGTAGTTTGAATCTAAAATATTATATTAGATGGTACCAATAGGGCTTTGAAAAACTAAAACATGAATTGTACTTTGTTTGGGGTCATATTCTCAATTGTGCATGTCAAAGTAAAACATGTAGCCAACATGAAAGTAAATGGAAAGTGTGTTTATAAAATGATATCATTATGGATGATGTTTTTTTCTTCTCTCCATGTGATAATAGCTCTAACTTTATAGACCTACATGCACCAAATTCTATTAGTAGTATTTGATATAAATGGTCAAATGCGGATATAAATTGTGAAGTGGGTGCATAAACAAGTACATAGCAATGCCAACAATCAATATGTAAATGGAAGGGGTATAGGAATATGATGAGTTGTTGTAACCCTTTAAATAGAGTGAGAAATAGGTTTAGGTTTCTAAATAGGTGTTTTTAGACTACATATATTATTAAAAATAGATAAAATTATCCTTTTAGTGTGTATCAATTAAAATAAATAAGCATACGTAAAATTGAATTAATTTAATCACACACAAGAGCTAGGTAAATGATAAATAATATTAATATTTTTAAAATTTGATTGCATAAATAAAATAGACAATCAACATATAGAAAATATGAAGAATCTAAAGTAAGATAGGAGAAGATGTAGAAATAATAGTTATAGATGAAAATATAGAATTGGATGAAATACAATTCAAGAATATCACAATCATACTAGCATCTATATTATTACAAAAAGAAAATAGTGTAAATAAAAAATTAAAGTGTCTACAAAGCAACCAAAATCCTTCAAACAAAGACAATGAGAACATCAAGACAAAAACTAGAATACTGGAACAACACATAATATTTTAAGCTAAAAGAATTAATGGAATGACAAAGAAAAGTGAGGAATACAAAAATATCAAATGGGATATTGAATCTAGAGAAAATAAAGTCATGAAGCTAACTATAGTTGGGACAAGGGGAAAGCGGTGACTACATAGGAGCTTACCAAAGTGGTCAAGTCTCTATTTTAGTTCTTTGACCTTCACAAATAGTTAATATAAAAATGGATTATTTGTTTGTTCCCTTATCCTATGTGCATATAGAATTAAGAACAATAATATAAATTATTATGTGAATAATAGCAAGTGTATCTACTACTATTCTACTAGATGTAGATGAAACTCAAAAATAACAAGATTTAAAGATAGCAAGAAAATAATACAATGATAGAGAATGAAAAGATATTGAAATATTGTCTTTTTAAATAGAAAGAAGACAACAAATATTAATCTAAGAAAGAGAAACTAGAAAGCATACAAATTCAAAAACTAGAAACAATAATTAACAAGCTTATAAATAAAAACTAAGAATAAAAAGATATTTGTAATATTATTAAATCAAAATAAATTACATCACAAAAATATCAAGAAATATGCATAATCAATTCTAAGAGAAGCTATTATTCCAACATTCAAGAGATCTAGAAGACGTAAACAAAAGGACTAAAACCAAAAAACCTTCTTAAATTTAGGCCTAATTTAAAATTCATCCCTTTTGATGTTTTGGGCAAGGGAATCAAGAAAGGATGGTTACAGCTTTGAGAGACCTTGTATAGAAAAAATATGCCAAGAGGATACGCACGTAGAAATTTCCAGGGTGACTATCTATGAAATCATGGCACTGGCGCGTGACTGCTCTACTCCTTTCGCTCGCCCTCCTTCGCACATTGGTAAAGCTCCCTACAATGCTTTGATCTATTGGCCATTGTGTTCCATTGGTTTGTGGTCGCATTGTCAAGGTCGCATAGAGGAAGCACGAGATTGGCCTAGCCTAGGGGCTGGAGATGAAAGGGGGAAGGGTTTTTCGCCTCGATGAAATCTGTGGCAGTTTTCAACCATAACTTGCACTCGACGGAAAAATTCGAAGACGTCGTGAGGTTTGGTGGTCCTTCAGATATCTAGGGTAGAAGGGTTTCTTCAAAATCATTGGCTCTCTCCTTTGATGATGTTGTCGATGAGCTGGGAGCCCCATCTATGGCTCGCCCCTCTCCTAAATTTTTTGAATCTGCAAACCCTATTAATGGCGACATCGTCGAGCATAGTTCTCATTTTCCAACCTGCCGTTCTTCATCAACCCCTGAAGTCTTCTTGGATAGTTTGGCTTTGGATCGGGAGGATTTTCTGTTGAATCATGCCCTGATTTGTCGTATTATAAGGGCATGGTCGAAGTTATGTGACCTGCATGCATGGGTTATAGAGAAATGGAAGGAGTATATGGAAGGGGAAATAAGAATTTATCCTATGCAAGGGTGTTTTTCATTTTAGCATTTCACTGTCAAGAAGATAAGGAGCTAGTATTGGAAAATGGTCCTTGGATCTTTTAAGGAGATTTTTGTGCATAAAACCCTAGTTTCTAGAATTTGACTTGCAAACAAAAATTTTTACCACTGCATTTATGTGGGTAAGGCTACCATATCTTCCCATTCAGTTCTTGGAGCTGGACTGCCCAAGGGCCATTGGGAATGGCCTAGGAAGGTATTATTGCTCTGCCAAGGAGATTGTCAACTATCAAAACTCCACATGTGCTCAAATTTGTGTTGAAATGGATTTAGCTATTGGCCTTCCTATTGAGATATTGTTGAAGGTGGTAAACAAATGTAGGAGCCAATCCATTGACTATGAAAAATTGTTTTCAGATGTATGAGATGTGTATCAACAAAATAGTTTGCTTCCCAATGTAATAAGCAGCATGACCCTAGGAATCTAGCTTTGAGTAAACCGACATGGTGGATTGGAGATGAATCTCAACACTAAATTATTCCACCCAATACCCTCAAAGATTCAAAACAGTGTCATTCTTCTCTGGAGGACAACATGGCTTTCTCTCCTCCTAGGGCATCCCCTTTGGTCTTGCTTGATATCTTCTTAGAGAACTTTGAGGATGTAGCTACTACAAATTTTAGGAAATTCTCCAAAGGAAGTGAAGCATCTATAATTTAAGATCACTCTGCAACATCTTTGGACTCACCAAATCTTGTTGGACTTAATCCCAAGGGTGTAGTTCAAATTGGCCAAACAAAATTAGGAGATTTGGAGGGGAAGAACCCCTTAGCATAAGTAGACCAAAATAATCTGGCTTCTTCTCATTGTGAGAATGAATGGACAGAGGTTAAGAGGATAAAATATTCCTCGGGCAAACACCATATGTTTCTCAAATCAGCTACAAAAGGAGGAAATGTCTCAAAGAAGGGGCTCTCTAAAAACACAACAATTTAACTTGGTTGTTTTTTATGTGAAATATTGATAGCCATTTTATGATGTATTTTGTGTAGCACCCCTTGTAGTAAGGGTATGCAATGATGTACTTGATTTCATATCAATAGAAAACCTCTCTTACATATCAAAAAAAATATGGGGTCCAAAACTTGGCCAAAAAAATATTATAGAGGAAAAATAAAAGTTAATGTAGTCATGTTATAAAAACCATGATGTGGTTGTATTATTATGTGAATGCATAAAGGATCAACTATATTATAAGTTTGAGTGTGTTTCTAGGTTATAATTGCATTACACCAACTTTAAAATATATATATATATATAGCACCTAAGAGCTAACTTATTTCATTTTAGTTTTTCATTGAGAAAAAGATGGGAGTGGAAGAAAGTGCAACCATATATTTGTATTGAATTTGAACCATATTTTTCTCCTTGACATGTAGCAAGTAAGTTATATCATTTTTTTATGATATATATTTGAATTGGTTTTGATTTGTTGAAAAAAAAATTAAGTCAATCCAAACCCACCTCCACCACAAAACCCTACAACTAATGAAATACATAAGTACAATGTGGTAGAAGAATGTAACATTTAAAAACCCCTCAAACTTTTCTTGTGATTCCATTGCGACCCCCTAAAACATAATAGAATTAGGGAGAATTGAAAATAACAAAAGTGGGATAAAATGATGATCTTGAAAATAAATGTAAAAATAGTTAAATAATAAACAACTATAAGTAGGTGACCTCTAATAATCAAATAATATGTGAATTCAATATTTGATGATATGGTTCTATGGGAGAGAGTTCTCTTCCTTATTTATAGGGATAACTATATAGGGGCACACCCTTTCATCCTAACTAAAAGGGACTAAGGTACTAACTAAAACTAATGAACTAAGGTTAAGCATGACACAAGTGCTTATCCTTATTATACTTAGGAATTTGTGTAATATATATTTAAGAATATATGGCATTAGGATCATAATATTAAAATATTGATCTAGAAATGTTAAAAAAATTGAATGCAATAATCACACACCACCAAGCTCTTTTAGGATCACTAAAATATTTGATATCTAAAATTGATTCTATCATAAGAAAAATAAAAACATGGACAAGACATGGATAAATTTGTTAATTTTATGCCACAAAAAAATCTTATCAACTGATGAAGGAAAAAAATTACCAAAGATAAAATGTACATGGTGTTCACTAACTCAAAAACTAATGCTTCATTAGAAACAAGTCACAAAATATTTCCAATACATTAGTGCAACCAACAACAAATGAAGAACAATTTTTGGGTTAGGTGGTGAATAGATTTTGATTTTCCAACAATAACATTTGAAAAGATTACAAATTTTTAGTGTGTGGTGTATACAATGATTGTGTGCAAATGTGTAAGTATGATAATACAAATTACTGTTATTTCAAGGAATCATAAATGCAAATGAAAGCAAGTGAATCCCAAGCCTATATCCAACTAGTCAAAATATTATTGATAATCACTAAAATCAAAAGAGTTGGGACAAGCTAGCTGTAATCAAATGATAATGTGTGCAAATTAAAATTAAATATTGGAATATAAAATACTAGGTTGTGCTATAGAAAGTTACAACTAAGGGTGTCTTGATAAAATTGGAATTAGTTAGTCTAGCTCAAGAAAATGTTAGAAATCTAATTCTATATCTACTAATAAGCATTTGGAACATGTTTTACGATGATGGCCCTAATCCTATTCTAATTGACCAATTAGTTGGCCCCACTCCACATGGGTAGCCTTGTTGTGGTACAAAATAGATTCTAATGCTTTGTTGGGATTTTCTATGTCTCTAGATTGATCTATTTGATTTAGAATTACCTACCATCATGTAATAGATAATGGATTTATTAGCAATAAATAATTGGTCAATAAATGTATGAGAATATAAGACATGGAATTTTGAAATAACACATTTATTATTTAGAAACGAATAGCCATTATTAAGAAACAAATATTTATTTAGACTATAAAATGGATATGATCCATTTTGTAAATGTTAAAAGTATAAATAAAGTTGTATTTCTACCAAAATGGCCTACAATAGAGGAGAACAACAAAGGGAAGTGGATATCCTACCTAAAAATTTGATATTTATTTTGAAGACCATCATTTATGAGCTTGCATCAGCCATAGTTTAGAGGTAATTTTTAGTTTCTTTCATTTTTTTAGTTTTTTCTTTTTTTTTAGTTTTATCTAAATTTATTCAATTTTTTCATTATGATTTAGGTTTTCATTTTTAAATTGTAGGAAATAGCTAAAAATTATATTTTTTTCATTTTGAACTATAATAGGCTTAAAATGGCAAAGGGGGGTCAAAACCCAACCCTCACCCACCAAACCCTCCTTCAATTGAGAAAAATTTGAGAGAAATATTAATCAATTGAATAAAATTATAGAAATATATTATTGACACCCTCGATTGTCACTAATGACGTCCAACTTAGAGGGAATTTTTTCCCATGTTAGAACCCTCACAAACCAACACAATTCATTTTATGGCAAGAAGTCAAGAGGCAAGAACACTTTGCGGGCTTGTCATATGATCAAGTGAAAGACTTATAGATAACCAAATCCATGTTAGTAAAACATTTTTTCAATCCTAAAGCTAGATTACATATTGATGTACATAAGCCCAAATTTTCAATCAAATGGTGCACACATGAGGGTATGACAAATAATTTTTGAGATTGTTGATGGATGGTTTTGATAAACCACCCTAAAAAATTCTTGATTTCCCACTATATTTCCACCACAAACTATATGTAGAGTTTTTTTTAGGCCACTATGTCAACTATTTTGACTTTAGATATTTCCAAGGAGTAGTTAAAGGTATGCCTCAAGAGAGACCTAGGGAAATATGAAATTCAAGGTCCATTTATTCTCCCTCTTCTTATTCGTCTCCACCTCCAAAAGCACACCCAATTGTTGTTACAAATGCAAAAAATCAAGGTCTCCATTTCATACACTCTTTGACTATCCATTTGATTACCTAGAGTTCTAAATTTACACAATCATATGATATTGATGTTCCTAGTGGATCTATTGATATTGGTGGACCTGCCTTGTCTATACATATTTGTGTGCCTCATCGTTGCATTATGTGCAATCATTCGTGTTTAGGTCCTCTTACAGAGACTACTGAGCCACCCCTATACACATATGAATATGATATCCCTCATATGAAACCTTCACAAGATGAGCCAACAAGGTCTAGAACACAAGTAGGGCCATCAAGGGTTAGAGAAGAGGAGCAA
>VDFB02193867.1:670238884-670265717 GCA_007258455.2 Sequoia sempervirens
ATCTCAAGCTTGTTTTTTAATTATTAGATAAGACATTTTTGCCTATTGTATACTAAATTTATGCATTAAAATAATACTTGTGTTTTTTATTTAATGTTTTTTATCCTCCATAACACAATTATGATATTAAGGAAAAAAATTCAACAATGCCAAACAGATTGAAAAGAAAAAACAACTATTTGCTATATTGACTATAAGCTGGAAACAACAGATGGCATAGAGCATGAAACCAGAGTAGATCATAGCAGATGACAACATAGCAGTAATAAGATCTTAACGACCTAAACAACAGATTACATACACTTGAAAGGTACACAGATGCCGAGTACAGAGAGATACAGATCAACAACTGCTGATTTAAAAAAGAACATCGCAGAACAACAGAAAGATAAAAACTTAACTTTTACTTCCTAGTACATGGTAGAATAGAAAACATTTCTACATAAAAGAAGACTCAGGACACCATCCTCTCTTAAAAGAAAAATTGACTACCTAGATGCCCTCTTGGACAATTATTGCATCCTACCATTTTTATAAATCTGACAAGCTTTGTCCATAACTTCATCACCACTCTGGCAGTAAAGCCGCTGGTGCAAGAAGATACCCTTCAACTGCCTTAAGAGTATTAACAGTTGTTTCCATCATCATCTCTGTGACCTCAGCATGAGGAGAAGCCTCACTGTTAGCTGATTCATACTCAACACTCCATTTTATGGTGCAAGAATTATCATCTTGTGGAGTGATCTTCCAGGTTATTTTGAACATTTTGAAGATAGCCAGAAGCTCACCCTCTATCAAAGAGTATGTAACACACATATTTGCAGTGTCCACAGCCTCCACCTTCTCCTTAGCAAATGTGATGGATTGCGTTCCTTCTCCATACTTGATGAGCCTCACACACCCAGCATTGCCATCTTCTCCTTCAACGACTTCTATGCTTTTGAAGAGAAAGGGCATGATCTTTGGAAACAGTATTGAAGAGGCCATCATAGCCTCCCAATACCGTTTTGCAGGAACCTTCAATTCCAAATCCAAGTTCAGAATCTTGGCCATCTTTATGTTAGTGGGCAGAGGCAAAACGTTGAACACCTTACAGTCTCCTGCTGCACAATATGACTTGTATTGCTTGCAAGGAAATGAATTACATATGCCTCTTTTATAGAGGATTTTAGCCATTTCAAGAAACCTCTAGAATATAGGTCTATATGTTATATTTTTATTATTTTATTTTGGCTGACATAATTATATACTAAAAATAGCAAACTAAAACTTATCATTTAACTGGTAGAAATTGCCAAATATTCTAATACTCTCTCCTAATTTTTACTACTAATTACATCTATAGACACCCATAAATGTCCATGTCTTGTAACACTTTGTCACAACATTACATCATCTAGATATCTTGTAGTATGCTTTGCCCTAGGTACCCATGTCATCGCCTAATTAATTAAATAAATCTTATTTATTTGACTAATTTCATTTATTCCCTATCTATCCATAATCCCTTTTTCTATAATTAAATAAATTTATTTAATTATTCATGATCATTTATCCTCTCTAATTAAGTAATTATTTTAATTGTTTAATTAGTCATTTATCTATTTTTCCTATAATTAAATAATTTTTTTTATTTAATCATCATTTTTCAACTTTCATCTATAATTAAATAATGATTTTACATTATTTAATTACCTATCCACATCATCCCTATCCTTTATTAGATAATGTTTTATCATTATTTAATAAATTTATCATTTCATTATCCTTCCACATTATCTTTCACAACATTCCCACATTTGTTCATTGGATCATGTGTGTGGTAGTACAACTCTTATTTAAAATCCTTCACATGTACAACTAAGCACAACTAATTTAAATAAACTTTTATTTAAATTAGGTATCACTTATTCTCCTCCCTCCACTTGTCACATGACTACAACTCCCTTGGAGAGTGGGAATAACTAATCAATCCTCACTGTCCACATCATTTAATCCAACTTTCAATCTCAACCATCAATCCAAATCAACCCTCTTCCTATAAATCAATCCTTTCATAAGCCACTTGAGGGGGGGATTCAATTCTTCAAGCATCCTTATGCTGTCAAAATCATTCTTGAATCTTTCATCCATCTCTATCTATCATCCTCCATCTATCATCTTCATCTTAATGTTATGTTGTTGAAATGAGCAACCAACATATCAAATCAATCGATCCATTCATCCATCATTGCATCTACTTGAGGTATTGAAGATTTGGATTAGGTAATGCACTTTATTTTTTTTATCATTTTTATTTATCCAATTTTTTATATACAACATCAATATTTACAATGCCCAAGACTCCTCTCAAATACTCAAATTGCTTTTGTGCTAATGCTTTTGTAAATATGTTTGCAAATTGTTTTTCAAATCTACAATACTATAAACTGATTTCTCCATTGTTTACCAGCTTCTGAATAAAGTGATATCTAATATCAATGTGTTTGATCATACTAAAAATAGCAAACTAAAACATATCATCTAGTTGGTAGAAATTATCAAGATATTCTAACAATTTAGAGATCGTTGAACTAAAAAATGCATCTCTTTCTCCTTTCTTCCCTTCAATCAGGTGCAGTCGTAGAGAGTTTAAAGGAGTATAAATAATCCTCGAAGCCATTGATTTTATTGGGTTGGCATAAATATTATAGGTGGTCTTTAAATGCAAAGACTCTTGTGAGATCAAAGAGAATAAGGGGTGAAAAATAGTTTTCTAAAAATGTGTTCTCTTTTGAATGAAAATAAAACTTTACAAGTACTAGTTCAATGTTTTTTGTTATTGCTTGAGATGGTATTGCTCTAAATACAAAAAAAATGGTTAAAAAAATAAATAAAAAATTGTGTCAATGTATTATTCAAATGCATTCATTAATGTTGGTGTATTGGAGTTTAAGAAGTATGAATATAATGCATTGAACGTTGGGTGTCCTAGAAATCGCCATGTGTTGCTCTGACAGGAGATGGAATCAACTTGATTGTTGTTTAGTTTCCTGCTAGCCATTCATTTGTGCTTGAAAATTGAGGTGAATAGCCTATTTTCCACTATAAATAATAGGCAGGTTGTGACTGTCTATGGGAATAAGGTCCTATAAAAAAATAACTTATTTTTAAGGATTTTTCACAATATAATTACAATTTGATGTTTAATTTTCTTTCAGATTTACATTTATAATTGAATAAAATTTTAATTTATGGTTATTATAAGTTTAATGGTGAAATTAATTATTCAAATTATTTCTTATTTAAGTTTTGTGTTTATATCGTGTTGTATTATATATTGATAAAAAGTTTTTATTTTCATTTTTATTAAGTTTGATTCATGTTTTGATTTTTATTTAGATCTATTATGTTCCTATATTTCCATTAATTCATATGTATTCATCTTCTACTTAATCTATTTTCATCTCCATTTACACTTGCACACATTCACTTCAAACCTTATGATTATCATCTTATCCCTTTGGTTCATTTCCATGTTACTCAAGATTAATTTGGGTCAATCTTGGAACACTTGGAAATGACCCTAACATTAAAATTTTTAAATTTAATTTATAAATTCCTTGATTCTTTCTACTAGCTATTATGAGCTGAATTGACATATGTTTGTGAGACATATTAATATGTCATGGCACTTAAAGACATTCAAAGGGAAAATATTTAGAGTATACCTCAATTTCTAAAGGTTTATGAACAACCAAATTCATGTCATCATATAGGCCATCTACATGTTTGTGTGTTAATTTTTATACCACTAAGCATCGTTAATTTGACTCATAATGGTTTGTGACCTAGGAAAACTCAATCACCTATCAAAATGACAAACTTATATATATTGTTTGTGAACACCACCTTGACAAAACCAAATACTAGAAAGATGAAGGTGAATAAAATTTTAGGCACACATTCTACTTGTTTAGTTTCTTATAGCATAGATCAATTTCACATGGCATATCAAACTCGTGGCAATTAGGATAAAGCATGCAACACTCATAATTGATCTTCATCATTTTGTGACAAATTAGGTTATGAGATAATGATTAGATCAAGGCCTTTAGTTTTTTAGGAAGAAAAAAATTAATTAGAACATCATCATCATTGTCCTTCTATCATCAAATTTTGAGCTAAGTACTCTTATCCATCACATTTATCTTTTGTTTATTTATTGTAGTTATCTATCCTAGCTTTGAGTAATCTAGGTTAATTTAAGATTCACTAGTTGCATTTTAGCCTACATCATTTAAGTGAAGAATTTGTTTTCTTTACAACAAAATATAAACTAAGATATTTTAGATATATCTATTTTAAAAATAACAAGAGGCATTATCATTTTTGAAGTGTTTAGTTTAAGATTTTTCACAATAGTATAATAGGTGCAATAATGATATTGTTTGGATTTTTATAAATAGATATCTAAAATATCTATGATATTTTATTATCTTTTTAAAGTAGTTTAAGCTAATGAATTAATTAAGGAATCCATATAAAAATTAGCCTAGATAAGGGAGTTGAGTATATAAAGAACCTAGAAAATATGTTTAAATTGACAAAGAGAAAAAAATAATCTTAGTTTTATGTGTGGTGAAGAATATTTTGTGGTAATATGCACTTTGTAGTTTGAATCTAAAATATTATATTAGATGGTACCAATAGGGCTTTGAAAAACTAAAACATGAATTGTACTTTGTTTGGGGTCATATTCTCAATTGTGCATGTCAAAGTAAAACATGTAGCCAACATGAAAGTAAATGGAAAGTGTGTTTATAAAATGATATCATTATGGATGATGTTTTTTTCTTCTCTCCATGTGATAATAGCTCTAACTTTATAGACCTACATGCACCAAATTCTATTAGTAGTATTTGATATAAATGGTCAAATGCGGATATAAATTGTGAAGTGGGTGCATAAACAAGTACATAGCAATGCCAACAATCAATATGTAAATGGAAGGGGTATAGGAATATGATGAGTTGTTGTAACCCTTTAAATAGAGTGAGAAATAGGTTTAGGTTTCTAAATAGGTGTTTTTAGACTACATATATTATTAAAAATAGATAAAATTATCCTTTTAGTGTGTATCAATTAAAATAAATAAGCATACGTAAAATTGAATTAATTTAATCACACACAAGAGCTAGGTAAATGATAAATAATATTAATATTTTTAAAATTTGATTGCATAAATAAAATAGACAATCAACATATAGAAAATATGAAGAATCTAAAGTAAGATAGGAGAAGATGTAGAAATAATAGTTATAGATGAAAATATAGAATTGGATGAAATACAATTCAAGAATATCACAATCATACTAGCATCTATATTATTACAAAAAGAAAATAGTGTAAATAAAAAATTAAAGTGTCTACAAAGCAACCAAAATCCTTCAAACAAAGACAATGAGAACATCAAGACAAAAACTAGAATACTGGAACAACACATAATATTTTAAGCTAAAAGAATTAATGGAATGACAAAGAAAAGTGAGGAATACAAAAATATCAAATGGGATATTGAATCTAGAGAAAATAAAGTCATGAAGCTAACTATAGTTGGGACAAGGGGAAAGCGGTGACTACATAGGAGCTTACCAAAGTGGTCAAGTCTCTATTTTAGTTCTTTGACCTTCACAAATAGTTAATATAAAAATGGATTATTTGTTTGTTCCCTTATCCTATGTGCATATAGAATTAAGAACAATAATATAAATTATTATGTGAATAATAGCAAGTGTATCTACTACTATTCTACTAGATGTAGATGAAACTCAAAAATAACAAGATTTAAAGATAGCAAGAAAATAATACAATGATAGAGAATGAAAAGATATTGAAATATTGTCTTTTTAAATAGAAAGAAGACAACAAATATTAATCTAAGAAAGAGAAACTAGAAAGCATACAAATTCAAAAACTAGAAACAATAATTAACAAGCTTATAAATAAAAACTAAGAATAAAAAGATATTTGTAATATTATTAAATCAAAATAAATTACATCACAAAAATATCAAGAAATATGCATAATCAATTCTAAGAGAAGCTATTATTCCAACATTCAAGAGATCTAGAAGACGTAAACAAAAGGACTAAAACCAAAAAACCTTCTTAAATTTAGGCCTAATTTAAAATTCATCCCTTTTGATGTTTTGGGCAAGGGAATCAAGAAAGGATGGTTACAGCTTTGAGAGACCTTGTATAGAAAAAATATGCCAAGAGGATACGCACGTAGAAATTTCCAGGGTGACTATCTATGAAATCATGGCACTGGCGCGTGACTGCTCTACTCCTTTCGCTCGCCCTCCTTCGCACATTGGTAAAGCTCCCTACAATGCTTTGATCTATTGGCCATTGTGTTCCATTGGTTTGTGGTCGCATTGTCAAGGTCGCATAGAGGAAGCACGAGATTGGCCTAGCCTAGGGGCTGGAGATGAAAGGGGGAAGGGTTTTTCGCCTCGATGAAATCTGTGGCAGTTTTCAACCATAACTTGCACTCGACGGAAAAATTCGAAGACGTCGTGAGGTTTGGTGGTCCTTCAGATATCTAGGGTAGAAGGGTTTCTTCAAAATCATTGGCTCTCTCCTTTGATGATGTTGTCGATGAGCTGGGAGCCCCATCTATGGCTCGCCCCTCTCCTAAATTTTTTGAATCTGCAAACCCTATTAATGGCGACATCGTCGAGCATAGTTCTCATTTTCCAACCTGCCGTTCTTCATCAACCCCTGAAGTCTTCTTGGATAGTTTGGCTTTGGATCGGGAGGATTTTCTGTTGAATCATGCCCTGATTTGTCGTATTATAAGGGCATGGTCGAAGTTATGTGACCTGCATGCATGGGTTATAGAGAAATGGAAGGAGTATATGGAAGGGGAAATAAGAATTTATCCTATGCAAGGGTGTTTTTCATTTTAGCATTTCACTGTCAAGAAGATAAGGAGCTAGTATTGGAAAATGGTCCTTGGATCTTTTAAGGAGATTTTTGTGCATAAAACCCTAGTTTCTAGAATTTGACTTGCAAACAAAAATTTTTACCACTGCATTTATGTGGGTAAGGCTACCATATCTTCCCATTCAGTTCTTGGAGCTGGACTGCCCAAGGGCCATTGGGAATGGCCTAGGAAGGTATTATTGCTCTGCCAAGGAGATTGTCAACTATCAAAACTCCACATGTGCTCAAATTTGTGTTGAAATGGATTTAGCTATTGGCCTTCCTATTGAGATATTGTTGAAGGTGGTAAACAAATGTAGGAGCCAATCCATTGACTATGAAAAATTGTTTTCAGATGTATGAGATGTGTATCAACAAAATAGTTTGCTTCCCAATGTAATAAGCAGCATGACCCTAGGAATCTAGCTTTGAGTAAACCGACATGGTGGATTGGAGATGAATCTCAACACTAAATTATTCCACCCAATACCCTCAAAGATTCAAAACAGTGTCATTCTTCTCTGGAGGACAACATGGCTTTCTCTCCTCCTAGGGCATCCCCTTTGGTCTTGCTTGATATCTTCTTAGAGAACTTTGAGGATGTAGCTACTACAAATTTTAGGAAATTCTCCAAAGGAAGTGAAGCATCTATAATTTAAGATCACTCTGCAACATCTTTGGACTCACCAAATCTTGTTGGACTTAATCCCAAGGGTGTAGTTCAAATTGGCCAAACAAAATTAGGAGATTTGGAGGGGAAGAACCCCTTAGCATAAGTAGACCAAAATAATCTGGCTTCTTCTCATTGTGAGAATGAATGGACAGAGGTTAAGAGGATAAAATATTCCTCGGGCAAACACCATATGTTTCTCAAATCAGCTACAAAAGGAGGAAATGTCTCAAAGAAGGGGCTCTCTAAAAACACAACAATTTAACTTGGTTGTTTTTTATGTGAAATATTGATAGCCATTTTATGATGTATTTTGTGTAGCACCCCTTGTAGTAAGGGTATGCAATGATGTACTTGATTTCATATCAATAGAAAACCTCTCTTACATATCAAAAAAAATATGGGGTCCAAAACTTGGCCAAAAAAATATTATAGAGGAAAAATAAAAGTTAATGTAGTCATGTTATAAAAACCATGATGTGGTTGTATTATTATGTGAATGCATAAAGGATCAACTATATTATAAGTTTGAGTGTGTTTCTAGGTTATAATTGCATTACACCAACTTTAAAATATATATATATATATAGCACCTAAGAGCTAACTTATTTCATTTTAGTTTTTCATTGAGAAAAAGATGGGAGTGGAAGAAAGTGCAACCATATATTTGTATTGAATTTGAACCATATTTTTCTCCTTGACATGTAGCAAGTAAGTTATATCATTTTTTTATGATATATATTTGAATTGGTTTTGATTTGTTGAAAAAAAAATTAAGTCAATCCAAACCCACCTCCACCACAAAACCCTACAACTAATGAAATACATAAGTACAATGTGGTAGAAGAATGTAACATTTAAAAACCCCTCAAACTTTTCTTGTGATTCCATTGCGACCCCCTAAAACATAATAGAATTAGGGAGAATTGAAAATAACAAAAGTGGGATAAAATGATGATCTTGAAAATAAATGTAAAAATAGTTAAATAATAAACAACTATAAGTAGGTGACCTCTAATAATCAAATAATATGTGAATTCAATATTTGATGATATGGTTCTATGGGAGAGAGTTCTCTTCCTTATTTATAGGGATAACTATATAGGGGCACACCCTTTCATCCTAACTAAAAGGGACTAAGGTACTAACTAAAACTAATGAACTAAGGTTAAGCATGACACAAGTGCTTATCCTTATTATACTTAGGAATTTGTGTAATATATATTTAAGAATATATGGCATTAGGATCATAATATTAAAATATTGATCTAGAAATATTAAAAAAATTGAATGCAATAATCACACACCACCAAGCTTTTTTAGGGTCACTAAAATATTTGATATCTAAAATTGATTCTATCATAAGAAAAATAAAAACATGGACAATACATGGATAAATTTGTTAATTTTATGCCACAAAAAAATCTTATCAAATGATGAAGGAAAAAAATTACCAAAGATAAAATGTACACGTTGTTCACTAACTCAAAAACTAATGCTTCATTAGAAACAAGTCACAAAATATTTCCAATACATTAGTGCAACCAACAACAAATGAAGAACAATTTTTGGGTTAGGTGGTGAATAGATTTTTATTTTCCAACAATAACATTTGAAAATATTACAAATTTTTAGTGTGTGGTGTATACAATGATTATGTGCAAATGTGTAAGTATGATAATACAAATTACTGTTATTTCAAGGAATCATAAATGCAAATGAAAGCAAGTGAATCCCAAGCCTATATCCAACTAGTCAAAATATTATTGATAATCACTAAAATCAAAAGAGTTGGGACAAGCTAGCTGTAATCAAATGATAATGTGTGCAAATTAAAATTAAATATTGGAATATAAAATACTAGGTTGTGCTATAGAAAGTTACAACTAAGGGTGTCTTGATAAAATTGGAATTAGTTAGTCTAGCTCAAGAAAATGTTAGAAATATAATTCTATATCTACTAATAAGCATTTGGAACATGTTTATGATGATGGCCCTAATCCTATTCTAATTGACCAATTAGCTGGCCCCACTCCACATGGGTATCCTTGTTGTGGTACAAAATAGATTCTAATGCTCTGTTGGGATTTGCTATGTCTCTAGATTGATCTATTTGATTTAGAATCACCTACCATCATGTAATAGATAATGGATTTATTAGCAATAAATAATTGGTCAATAAATGTATGAGAATATAAGACATGGAATTTTGAAATAACACATTTATTATTTAGAAACGAATAGCCATTATTAAGAAACAAATATTTATTTCTATAAAATGGATATGATCCATTTTGTAAATGTTAAAAGTATAAATAAAGTTGTATTTCTACCAAAATGGCCTACGATAGAGGAGAACAGCAAAGGGAAATGGATATCCTACCTAAAAATTTGATATTTATTTTGAAGACCATCATTTGTGAGCTTGCATCAGCCATAGTTTAGAGGTAATTTTTATTTTCTTTCATTTTTTTAGTTTTTTCTTCTTTTTTTAGTTTTATCTAAATTTATTCAATTTTTTTTATTATGATTTAGGTTTTCATTTTTAAATTGTAGGAAATAGTTAAAAATTATATGTTTTTCATTTTGAACTATAATAGGCTTAAAATGGCAAAGGGGGGTCAAAACCCAACCCTCACCCACCAAACCCTCCTTCAATTGAGAAAAATTTGAGAGAAATATTAATCAATTGAATAAAATTATAGAAATATGTTATTGACACCCTCGATTGTCACTAATGACGTCCAACTTAGAGGGAATTTTTTCCCATGTTAGAACCCTCACAAACCAACACAATTCATTTTATGGCAAGAAGTCAAGAGGCAAGAACACTTTACAGGCTTGTCATATGATCAAGTGAAAGACTTATAGATAACCAAATCCATGTTAGTAAAACATTTTGTCAATCCTAAAGCTAGATTACATATTGATGTACATAAGCCCAAATTTTCAATCAAATGGTGCACACATGAGGGTATGACAAATAATTTTTGAGATTTTTGATGGAAGGTTTTTGATAAACCACCCCAAAAAATTCTTGATTTCCCACTATATTTCCACCACAAACTATATGTAGAGTTTGTTTTAGGCCACTATGTCAACTATTTTGACTTTAGATATTTCCAAGGAGTAGTTAAAGGTATTCCTCAAGAGAGACCTAGGGAAATATGAAATTCAAGGTCCATTTATTCTCTCTCTTCTTATTCGTCTCCACCTCCAAAAGCACACCCAATCATTGTTACAAATGAAAAAAATCAAGGTCTCCATGTCATACACTCTTTGACTATCCATTTGATTGCCTAGAGTTCTAAATTTACACAATCATATGATATTGATGTTCCTAGTGGATCTATTGATATTGGTGGACCTGCCTTGTCTATACATATTTGTGTGCCTCATCATTGCATTATGTGCAATCATTTGTGTTTAGGTCCTCTTAGAGAGACTACTGAGCCACCCCTATACACATATGAATATGATATCCCTCATATGAAACCTTCACAAGATGAGCCAACAAGGTCTAGAACACAAGTGGAGGCACCATAGGCAAGAACACAAGTAGGGCCATCAGGGGTTAGAGAAGAGGAGCAAGGCCAATCTTTCTTACCAGTAAAATTTAAAATTATTCCATAATATATTTTATTTGAAATTAATATATCAAAGAATAGTACTAATGTATATATATGTGGGATAATAGTTGATGATAGAATAGGAGCTTAGATAATTTCATCATTGTCCTCTTTTGACCACTCAATTTTTCCCAAACTTGATGGTATAATTTTTACTACATGTATAACCTTTTTTATTATATATATTTAATTTTTATGAGTAATTATATATTAATTTATATCTTGATATTATTTTACTTTTTTATTCTATTCAAAATGTGAATGAGGTGATGCTTTTTCCAATATGTTTTAGTAGAGCACCTGATAATCCTAAGGGAGGATCATTCAAAGAGTGACTCTCAGAGCAACAAAAAAGATTCGAGTTAATTCAAATGAATTTTAATTGAATTGATAGTTTAGAGAAATTATAGTTGATTGTAGTGATTTAGGTATTTTTAAATTTTTTATGATTATATGTATACAAATAGTCTTGAATACTTGTTATCTTTTATATATGAAATCATAGTTGGTTCATCCATGATGAGTCATTCTCATACAATAGAAGAAGCCTCATCAGTGGTATATGTTTTTTAATACATAGGTTTATGTTTAGTAGTCTAGATTTCAAATTTATACATCTAACCTTTATTTATTTTATGCATTTCCTTGTTTGTCAATAATTATATATTAATTTATATCAATTTTATTTTACTTGTTATAGTATACTCCAAAATTGAGTGAGGTGAGTTCTCTATCAAACATCTCTTAGAAGAAAAAGCAAAGGGTTGAGGTAATTGAATTGAATTTGACTTTAAAATTGGTAGTTTAGAGAAATTATAGTTGAGTGTAGTGATTTAGATGCTATTTTAAAATTTATAAATTATAGTAGTTAAGTTTCTATTTACTAGTCTAACATATTCACCATTAAACTAAATAATCAAATTTTTGGTTTGAATTGTTATTGTTTAGTCAACTTTTCATCCATCAAGTGGCATGAAGAGACTAGATTTTGATGATCCACCACAAGTTTAGATTCTCCCAAGATATGGTTTCAATTGGATAATTAGGATTTGATACATATTTATTTGGCATGTACATTGTAAATAGGTATTGAAATGGTATATGCCACATTTAAAAAAAAAATTGAGTTGGCATATATGCCAAATTTGTATGTGTCCACAATTATTCTACACTTTTATATATATAAATTGATATACAATATAATTTGTTCCTTTTGTGTGTATTTTCTTTCTTTTTAACTTAAAATTTGAATGTGTAATCACTTTAGAATGGTTGAGTTATGAATAATAACATATTATAGATTGATTTCTTGCAATTTTTCTTGTCATGATGGTAATCATAGTTAGATTATTGTATAATAATAACATGTGACCATTTCTCTATTCAAATTATCTAATCATTAAGAATTAATAAAAAAGAAGAATTGTGACAATCATGTATGGCATATGTATTTATCATTTCATTTTAATTTATGATAAATTATGGAGTAGATACTTAATATTTATTTATGTTTAATTATACCGACATGTTATGGCTATGTTAGGGTATTGAGAATCAAATTGGAATCATAAATGTTGTGGGTAAAAACTAATTGCACCAATATGCATGAATCATAAAAATTAGTCACATATACATGAATAATGTATTCCTATAATATATAAATAATTCCTTTACAAAATATTTTAGAATGTATTTCCAACTCAAAGAGATTTCCTCATAGTAGCAAGCCATCAAATTTTACCAAAGATTATTATTTTGGTGTAGTGTTTGGGTATCCAAGTGACCAACTCCACAAATTCTATGTGTCATGGTATACAATTTATTACACCAAACTTGAAGTCTTTTGAAGTGATGGAAAGATATCAAATGCTAAAAAAATCATCAAGTTGGTGTGTAAAGGCATCCATTAAGCAATTCAGAAAACCACATTTCATGTTATGAAACTAATTATGCCTATTTATCATCCACACCTACTATAAAAGGTCTCATTCATCCACCTATGGATTTTATAGCTTCTAGGATACATTAAATAGATGAATTCTCTTAAAATACTCGGGATAGAAAATATTTTATTTGGAATTAGCCCTAGCTCAATTATAACATGGATGCTTCATTTTAACAATCATAATAATCATAAAATTTCCAAATGCTACTATCCTTAGCTTAATTAATACATGGATTCTTAATTTTAATAATCATAACATGCAAGAGGTTTTGGTATACCCTATTTTTCATGCCTAATACCTCATAAGAACTTTTCACAACTTGGTGTATTGTCAATAAGTTGGTGTTAGCTATTGTTATCATCTAGGAAAATAATGTTGCTAATCATTGGGTTAGTTCAAGTCCTCTATGTATTTTTGTACATGCATTTGAGTTGACTACAATTCACTTGAATAATGATTTCATATTTTTTTCTCTTAGGTTTTTTAAGAGACTTTGTTGGAATCCTTTAGTCTAGAAATACTAGGACACCTTGGGTATGAAAAGAGACCTTCACTAGCATTCACTTAGCCACCAAAAAGTGTTGGCATAGTTGGTTTGACCCCATGAGGTGAAGAATAAATAATATGGCTCATGGCACCATTACAATAAGTTTCATTGATGAATTTTATAATAATGCGTTCACTGTTGGCATGGTCAAAAAGTGATGAGTTGACCTAAATCAAGAGAGATTAATGTGGAGGGACCTAGTATCCACCTATACATCTAAATATAATATTCCTAGGTGTCAAAAAGTTTGATAACTACTCCATCATAGTTTGGTAGATTTTTTCTCTCAAGGCTCTTATGTCAATAGAATATAGCCTTCAAGGATTGAGATACTTGTACAAACAAATGCCTCCAATAGTCACCTGAACACCTCAATATGTTGGCATAGTCATTTTGGCCTCATGATACATGAAATGAAAAATATTCTTCTTTACACATTTTCACTTCTCTTAACTAACACATTGTGCAAGAATGTTGTAATATACACCCAATTTTTCCCTTTATTTTTTGAGTGAGATTGATAATGTAAATAATACAAATCACACAAAAATAATTGTAGCAACACTCATAACAATTTAACGCATGAATTACTAAATCAATACAAATCTAAAATTTCATTACAAATCAATACAAAGATTCACATCAAATACCCAAATGATTTTTTTATTAAAAAATAAAATTATGCATGCCCATAAAGGTTGTTCATGAGTAGATCTAATAAACACTTCTAAAATAACAAACAAAGCTTCAACTAAAGCCACAAAAGATAATTAATATATTTAATAAATCTGATAGGTATGTGTTAGAGATCTTAGCACCCCTTTTTGAAGTGAAATAGGAAAGAAACCCAAGGCATTCATCTCTGGTAATTTCCATGCCCCTACTAGTTGTAGTACTAACCCTTTAGTGATTGGAAACTCCTTTATCAGTCCTCAAATATCTTCTTAGACCTCAAATATGCACTCCTACACCCTCCCTCAAAGCCTTTTAAAATGATTTTTAATTGATATTTTTTACCTTAACAAATACAGAAACTCATTGGAGAGGTACGGCATGTCCCTAAATGGTACAGCTAGACTAATGGAGGCTCAAACTATATGTTTTTCAAAACTCCAAAATTATTATTTGTCTTTCACCTTTATCTCAAAAAATTGTTCATTCAATGTTGGTAAAAGACTAGAGAAATCTCATTCAAAGCTCTTGTACAATCTCTCACTAGAATTACTTGTTAAAATACACCAAGAATGATCTTTCACAATCAAAGTGGATGATCCATGTAAGGGCTTTCATCCTTACAAAAGAGTTGGTTCAACCTGTGTGTTTTCTTCAAAATATTTTCCAAGAATGAGTTTCAAATGAGCTCACAAAGAGCACTTTATATTTTTCTCCAAAACCCACACCCCTCTTGGAGAAATTAAAAAAATATTTAAATTTAAATTCCCCCTTGTGTCTCCCACTTGGAAATCCCATTTAATGAGGCTAAAATATTTACCTTTTTAAAACTCTTTCTTATGTCTCCTAAAAAAGTCACCTTTAAAAATATTAAAATACCGTAAAGTTAAATAGATAATTTAACTTTATAATATTAACATTCTTTTAACATAAGTCTCCAGGCCATAAAAAATCATGAAATAAACACTAGATACCATAACTAAGAATCCCAAGGGAAGATCAACATGAAAATACCAATTCAACACTAAGGAGGTGGCTTACTAAAAATATTAAGTATTGGACCAAATTGCTAAAAATGCTTCGAAGAGTGTCAGAAAACTGAGTCCCCTAACCAACCATATTAGCTTGCAAAAACTTGAGGAATAGGCTAATCCTAATAATCATTGACATAGCTTAGGAAGGGGACATTGTAGTCCTCCCTTCCGAAAATTGCTTTACCCTAAGCAATTGCAACTCTATGTTGTAGTATTTATTCACTCTCCCATGTTGCATCCTCAACTGGTACATTCTTCCACTTAACCAAATATTCTTTAACTAACACTTCCATAGAGTATGCTCTCTGACATCAATGATCACCTCAGGAATCAAAATCAACTCCCCCTCCTCATCCAATGGTATCAATTCCAAGGAAGGAACCATATTGTGACCTAGTTCCTTTTTTAGGTGAGACACATGAAATACATTATGTACTCTACTATTAGTTGGAAAATCCAACTCATAAGCAACTTCTCCAATCTACTTGGAAACTCTAAAAGGCCCATAGAACTGTGGCTTAAGATTTTTTGATCCACTTTTCCTAAGTGTGGACTATTTATAGGGCTATAATCTCAAATAGACCATTTCACCCACCTCAAAACTAAGCTTTGTACGATGTTGATCAGCATACATCTACTAATTTTGGGCCTGATGTAAATTTTCCTTCAGAGATTTCATTATATCTTAAATTTCTTGTAACAAATCCCTAGCCTTAGGTACCTTATGAAAGGAATTTGGGTGAGCATAAGTAGCTTCCTACACTAACCTAAGTAGGGGAGAGTTACAAAAAATCTTTCTAACACCTTAAACAATTACAACTACAAATAGACGAACAGTCAAAATACATAAAACAAATAAGACATGCAAACCATAATATAGTTATTACATGGGAAAAACCTTATGATAAAAAAACCACACTCTAAACACATAGATCAACTTGTATTATTAGCAACAACAACAATTACAATGCAATCTCAAAGTAGTACTTAGGAGTCTTCACACTATGATAGAATTTTAGAGCAATTTTGACAATATAACACCATGTCACCAATCTACAACCTATCACCATAAAAATTCTCTAACTCAACAACAATGTATAGATGTGCAAGATGAGCATCCAAAACTACCATGTGTCACCTCCATAATCATTGTATGCATGCAATAAAATATGGAGAACATGCAAGGCATCCAACTTCACCTATTTATGCAATTATCATAAATGCTCAACATGCAAACCATTTGTCATAAATTACTATACAACAAAATTATTCCTCTCAACATGTAGGGCATGAGACTTCATACAAGAGTTTGTCCTCAACATGTAAGGTTCCTATAGAATGCAATTACTAACTAGTCCTGATAAGGTAGTTGTCATAGTTGACTCTTACAACTATCATAGAATGTCATGAAAAGTTGCCATAGTTTTCCATAGTGAATTCAACATAGAAACTTATGAAAAATGTCATCAATCTACCCTAGAATATAGATCCTCCAAAGCAGATGGCTACCTCCACAAAATTAGCTTACATATTTTTCATGTCACCATTCATGTAGGATGCCACATCACTGGTGGGTCCCATAAAGTGAACATATGTTGAGAAAATGTGTCTCAAACTCACTGGTATAACCCTGGTTCTGTCACAAATCAGCTCAAAATTGCATAAGTTTTACTTTCATGCTTGTATCACTATACTGCTAGGTGATTGTGAGAGAGATGCAGTAGTGCAGTGTATACTGCCATCCCACAGAAGCCTCCTAGTTGTCTAGCAATAGTGTGGTGTATACCGCCATCCTGCGGAAGCCTCCTAGCTGTCTAGCGGTAGTGTGGCGTATACCACCACCCTGCGGTGACACTTGGTCGAGCATGATAGTTGTATGGTAGACATACCGTTGTACCATGACTTTGAAGTAGACCATGGGTGAAAAATCACGAACTTGGTTGACTCCTAAGGTGTACACCAAACAGTGGAGGACGTTGTTGACTTGGAGATGGTTGTTTGATGATTGGTAAGTTCTACAGTTACTCAATAGAGGAAACTAAACTAAACCGTTTGTATAGAGAACATTTTGATCATGGTTGTTGCTATACATTGCAGCGTATTGTAACTATTATGGGTTTGATGGTTAGATGATCAATGAGTGTTCTTCATCGTATGTTGTATATGCATTATAACAGTGAGACACAATGAAGTGTGATCAGAATTTTTTTTGTACAAGGTTGATCAGGGAAATGTTGTTGCTATGAGATTGATTATCTGAAAGAAGATTTTGTAACTTGTATGTAATTCAATTACTGTAATACAAGAGATTTTTCTTTGGTGTGGTGGGTTTTTCTCCCATAAGGGTTTTTCCACGTAAATCTGGTGTTTAATTGTGTATTTGTTTATTTCACTATTATGTTATTCCTGGCATGTACATCTTAATGAACTGTAATAGCAAAATTTAAAGACATATCTACATTCTTCTCTGAGGTTTGACATTAGGATAGTTTGTTCTGCACATTAAGCTTTCCTTACAAGTGGTATCAGAGCCTAGCTAGTTGTGTTATCCTTGTGGGTAGGTTGGGTTTTTTGTGTCATTCCTATTCAGTGGGAGTTTTTGTAGAAGTCTAGTAATCTCGATTGCAGATTAAGATGACAAGAACATTAGGAAAGATTGAAATTGAGAAATTCAATGGTAGCAATTTTGAGTTGTGGAAACTCAAAATGGAAGACCTGTTGGTGGATAGCGATCTTTGGCTTGTTGCATCTAGAACAAAACCTTCTAGCATGAAGCAAGAAGATTGGGACCTCACAGACAGAAAAGAAAAAGGGTTGATAAGACTTTGTTTGGCAGAATTTGTTCTCCTAAACGTTCACAAAGAGAAATCTGCATCTTCTTTGTGGAAGAAGTTTGGAGACATTTATTAGGGAAAGTCCTTGGTGAATAATTTGTTCTTAAGGAAGAATTTATACTCTTTGAAGATGGAGGAAGGGGCATTTGTGGCTAATCATTTGAATATGTTTAACATGTTGATCAAGCTTAGTTAACATTTGTGAGTGTGAAAATTGATGAGGAAGATTATTGTATGCTTTTATTGTTTTCTTTACTTGATTCTTGGGATCATTTAGTGATGGAAATTAGGAGCACAACAACCACTTTCAAGATTCAAATGTTAGATTAGGATAAAAATTCCAAATCAACAACAACCACTTTCAAGATCCAAATGTTAGATTAGGATAAAAAGTCCAAATCAACAACAACCACTTTCAAGATCCAAATGTTAGATTAGGAGCACAACAACCACTTTTAAAATGTTAAATCGAAAGAAAAAGGCAAGAAGAAGGATAAAAAGTCCAAATCAAAATCATAAGGGAGATCAAAGTCTCCTGCAAAAAAGTCCAAGGTGAAGTGTTGGAATTGTGGGAAGCCTGGTCATGTTTGAAAGGATTGCAAAGAGGAGAAAAAGAAGAAGAAGAAGAAAAACTCTTCTAATAATGATTCTTCTTAGAGTGAAGCAGATACCTTCATTGTAACCTTGGCAACTCAGGCATCAGATAATGTCTGGTTGATTGACTCTAGAGCATCTTTTCACATGACATCTCATAGAGACTGGTTCAAAAATTATGAAAAATACGATGGTGGAAAGGTGTATTTAGCAAGTGATTCATCTCTAGAAATTTTTGGTCATGGAAGAGTCGGAATTTAGTTTCCCGATGGAAGAATTAAAGGAATTGATGGTGTAATGCATATACCAGGTCTGGCTCATAATTTACTTTGTGTAAGTAAGCTAAATGATGTTGGAGTGCAAGTCTCATTCTCAAGCAATGGTTGTAAAATGACTAGAGGCTCGATAGTGCTAGCTAGGGGTGCCTGAATAAGCACTTTGTATAAGTTGGATGCACTTGTTGTTCAATGTAACAGTGTCTCTACAAAGTCATAGAAGGTTGTTCATGTAGAGAAGGAGACTAAATTCCCTATAGGGGAAAATTCTTTGGAAGTTAAACTTCCAGCAGAGAAGATAATGCTCTAGAATTAAAGGCTCAGTCACAATGGTGAAAAAGGTTTAAAAGCCTTGAAAAATAAAAACCCAATTGAGAGGCTTAATGATTGTAATCTGGAATTTGAATTTTGTGAACATTGTATATATGATAAACATTGTATATATGATAAACATCATCGTGTTTCTTTTTACTATAGTCCTTACAAATCTTCTAGTGTTCTAGATTATATTCACTCTAATGTTTTTGGTCTAGTAAATGTTCCTTCATTTGGTTTAAAGAGTTTAAGAACTTGGTAGAAAATTAGACTAGAAGAAAAATTAAATGCTTAAGGATAGATAACATTGGTGAATTATGTTCTAGAGATTTTGAAAGGTATTGCAAAGACCATGGAATTAAGAGGCATAAAACAACACCTTACACACCGCAGAAAAATGGAGTTGTTGAAAGGTTGAATAGGAAGCTGATGGAGAAGGCAAGAAGTATGCTAAGCAATGTTGGTCTAGAGCAGAATTTTTGGGCTGAGGCTATGGCTACAACATGTTACTTATTGAATTGGTCTCCTTCGTCAGCACTTGTTGACAAAACACCTATGGAAGTTTGGTCTGGTAAGAAGCCCTCTCTGAGACATCTTTGTGTCTTTGGTTGCGAAGCATATGTTTATGTGCTAGATGAGAAGAGATCTAAATTGGAGAACAAATTTGTTAAATGTATCTTCATTGGCTATGGCATTGGTGTGAAATGATACAAGCTTTGGAATCATGTGACTAAAAAGGTTGTATACAATAGAAGTGTAATCTTTAGAGAGCTAAAACTTTCTTCAGTGGATGTATAGTCAGGGATGAAAGAAAATAAAGAGGAAAATGATGTTGAAATACCTCTAACTCTAGAAAAAGAGGAACAAAACATTGATAGTGTACCTGAAACTGAGGAGAGTTTGAGCAGCTCTGAGAGTTTTGAAGAAGAACCACAACCTCATTCTCAACCTGTGAGGAGGTCTACATGTGAGAAGAAGCAACCTGATAGGTATGGATTCTCTATGTTAGATTCTACTTGTGCCTATGCTTTGATTACTAATACTAATAAGCCTAGGACTATAAAAGAGGAAACTGATATGTTTGATTCAGATTCCTAGTTGGAAGCCATGAATAAAGAAATGGCATCATTAAAGAAAAATGATAATTGGGATCTGGTTCCATTGACTAAAGGTAGAAATCCTGTGGGCTGCAAATGGGTATTTAAAAAGAAAATTGGTTTAGATGGTTGTGTTGATAAGTATAAAGCGAGGTTGGTTGCAAAGGGATAAATTCCCAAGTAGAGGGAATTGATTATGGGGAATTTTTTTATCCGGTAACAAAGTTGACATCTATCAGATTTCTTTTGTCACTTGTAGCAGCATATGACTTGGAGATTGAGCAAATGGATGTGAAGATAGCATTTCTTCATGGTGATCTTGAAGAAGAAATTTATATGTCCCAGCCTAAGCACTTTGTGCAAAAGGTAAAGAAAATATGGTTTGCAAGTTAAGAAATCTCTATATGGTTTGAAACAGTTGCCTAGAATATGGTACCAGAAATTTGACACATTTGTTTTGTCACTAGGTTTTGTAAGATCAAAATCAGATCATTGTGTGTACTTCAAAATTGAAAATGATCAGGTTCTTATTATTGCACTCTATGTTGATGATATGTTATTCATAGAGAATAGTAAGTCTATGATTTATGATCTAAAATCTTAGTTGTCTACAAAGTTCAAAATGAATGATCTTGGTGCATCAAGGTATATTCTGGGAATGGAAATAACCAGGGACAGAAAGAGCAAAAAGCTTTGGCTTAGCCAGAGTAAGTATATTAACACTGTTCTGGAGAGATTTAGTATGACTGATTGCAAGCAACTAGTTATTCCAATTTTGCAAGGAACGAAGCTATTTGTTGAAGATTGTCCAAAATCTCCTACTGAGATGGAGGACATGACTAGAGTTCCTTATGCAAGTGTAGTTGACAGTTTAATGTATGCAATGGTTTGTACTAGGTTGTGCATTGCCTAAGTAGTGGGAGTACTTAATTGTTTTATGGATAATCCAAGAAGGTCGCATTGGGATGTTGTAAAAAGAGTATTAAGATATTGAAGGGTACATCAAAGTATGCCTTGTGTTATCAAGGTCACTCTACTAGATCTCAAAATTCAATGAGCATTCGTGGACATGTGGATTTTGATTGGGCAGGGGAAATTGATAGTAGAAATTCCACCAGTGGATATATTTTCATGATGAATGGTGGTGTAGTTAGTTGGATGAGCAAGCAGTAGGCTATAGTCACTTTATCCACTACATAGGTTGAGTACATGGCAACAACTCACACTTGTAAGGAAGCCATTTGGCTTAGGAGATTGTGTTTTGATATTGTTTTTGATGTAGGGAAGGTTATTATTTTTTGTGACAGTTAGAGTGCCATTTGTCTGGAAAAAAATCCAACTTTCCATGCCAGGACGAAACATATTGATATGCAGTACCACTTTGTACGTGATATGGTGGAGGATGGAAAGGTCTATTTGGAAAAGGTTGATACTTTGAAGAATGTTGCTAATGCACAATTGACAAAGCCAATGAGCATGGATAAGTTCAAATGGTGTGCAAATTTGATGGGCCTTGGGGTCTATAATATTTTGTGACTTTATGTATTGAAAAGGGTTCAGTGAGTTCTTCGTCAAGTGGGCCGATTGTTGAGAAAATGTGTCTTAAACTCACTATTATAACCCTGGTTCTATCACAAATCAGCTGAGAATTGCATAAGTGTTACTTTCATGCTTGTACCACTATATCGCTAGGTGATTGTGAGAGGTGTGGTAGTGCAGTGTATAATGCCATCCTATGGAAGCATCATAGTTGTCTAGTAGTAGTGCATGTATACTGCCATCCTGCGGAAGCCTCCTAGTTGTCTAGTAGTAGTGGGTGTATACCACCACCCCACAGTGACACTTGGTCAAGCATGATAGTTGTGTGGTAGGCATACCAATGTACCATGACTTTGAAGTGGACCATGGGTGAACAAGTGTGGACCTGGTTGACTATTGAGGTGTACACCAAATAGTGGAGGATGTTGCTGACTTGGAGATGGTCGTTTGATGACTAGTAAGTTTGACAATTGATCAACAAAGGAAACTGAACTAAACCATTTTTACAAAGAACATTTTGATCATGGTTGTTGCTATACATTGCAGAATACTGTAACTATTATGGGATGGTCAAATGATCAGTGAGTGTTCTTCATTGTATGTCGTATATGCATTGTAATAGTGGGACACAATGAAGTGTGATCAAAAAAATTTATGTACAAGGTTGATTAGGGAAATGTTGTTGCTATGAGATTGATTATCTAAAAGGAGAGTTTGTAACTTGTATGTAATTCAATTATTGTAATACAAGAGATTTTTCTTTGGTGTGGTGGGTTTTTTTCCTATAAGGGTTTTCCCACATAAATATGGTGTTCAATTGTGTATGTGTTTATTTCACTATTCTATTATTCCTGTCATGTACATCTTAATGAACTATAATTGTAAAATTTAAAGACATCTGCATTCTTCTCTGAGGTTTGACATTAGGAGAGTTTGTTTCACACCTTAAGCTTTCCTTACAACATATTTTAGTAGGAAAATAAACATTAGGAAATTAAATATTAACACCTTATATGAAATAAAATCTAATTAAAAGCTAAGACTCTAAGTTTGAGACACCCTAATCCCAACATTCTCCCACTTGTTCAAAACCTATCAAGATTCATCTAAAATAAACTGCTCAAGGCCCCAAGGCCCATAGAAATGTAACACCACCTAAACTTCTTTATGCTCACTAGTCTTGTCAATGCATCTACAACATTCACCAAAGTGTCAACCTTCTCTAAATTCACCTTTCTATCTTTTATCCTATTGATCAAAAAAATGAAACTAAACATCAATGTGCTTTGTTTTGGCATGGAAAGTATGATTCTTTGCTAAGAAAATGGTACTCTGATTGTTGCAACAAATATTAATCTACCCTGCATCTAAACCAATATTAGAACACAATCTCTTTAGCAAAATGTCTTTCTTACAAGCATGAGTATCTTCCATGTACTTTTTTTCTATCATGGACAAATTGACTACAATCTATTGCTTACTTATCCAATTGATAGCACCACCAACATCATAAACACATAGCCACTAGTGGATCTTTTCTTGTCAATATCACTTGCCCAATATGAATCCATATATCCATGAATCCTCATTGAATGTTGAGGTATAGAAGTATAACCATGAAAACATATGGAATACTTGAAAGTACCCCACAAGTACCTAAACACTCTCTTCACTGCATCCCAATGTACCCATCTAGGATTAGCCATAAACTAACTAAGGACTCTCTTTAATTGGGAAATGTCTAGCCTTGTATAGACCATAGCATACATTAAACTAACAACAACACTCACATATGGTACTCTGGTCATGTCCTCCATCTCAATAAGATATTTTGGATAATCTTACATAGAAATATTTGTCCCTTGCATTACAAGAACAACTAATTGTCTACAATTTTTCATGTTGGATCTCTCCAACATTGAGATCACATACTTACGAGCTAGCCTAGCCAAATCTTTCTTTTATCTCTATCACTTTTGATCTCCATTCCTAAAATATACCTAGCTACACCTAGATCTTTCATCTCAAACTATGCTAACAACTAAGACTTCAAATCTAAAATCATGCTTTTAACATTCTCATAAAAACATATCATCTAAATATAAAACAATAATAATGAGATTGTGACCATTATCAGATTTTTAATACATACAATGGCTAAATTTAGATCTCAAAAATCCCAATGACAACACATACGTGTCAAACTTCTAGTACCACATTCTTGGAGATTGTTTCAAACCATACAAAGTTTTTTTTTTGAAAACTAGATTTTATTTACCTTTAACTATGAAATTATCTAGATGTGACATATAAATCTCTTTCTTCAATTCATCATAAAATAATTTTTTATTTATATCCATCTATTCCACTTCTAAATCATAGGTTGTTATAAGTAATAACAGAAACCAGATAGATTTCAACTTCGTAATAGGAGAGAATATATCACCATAGTTAATTCCCTACACTTGAGAATATCCCTTAGTGACCAACTATGCCTTATGCTTCTCAGCACTACCATCAGGACCACACTTCTTCTTGAACACCCAATTACAACCAATACATTTACGTCCAAAAACCAAGGGCACCAAATCCCAATTCTTATTTTTCTTCAATGAATCCATCTCTTCATCCATTCCTTTCATCTAGAGGAATCAACATCACTCATACCCATAGCCTCTCTAACAGTCCTAGGCTCATTAGTGTTAGTAATCAAAGATAAAATGCAACTAGAATCCAACAAGGAATAACCAAACCTTTCCAATTGTCACCTAACATTCATATACCTCCTCATTTTTTGAGGTTGAGGTTCTTCTTCTTTAGAACTTTCAGAGTTGCTTGATCTCTCTTCATCATTAGGTCTAGTAAAAGTATGTAGTTCACATTTCATTAAAGTATGCAGAATCTAAGTACCTCCTTTTGTTTCTCCTCTTTGTTTGGCTACAACTCAATAATGGGATGTTTCATCTATCTAAAAATTACACTTTTGTTGCAAAGAACCTTCTAGGCCACTAGATCCCAAAGCTTGTACCCCTTCACACTGACACCATAGCTAATAAAGATGCATTTAACTACCTTATTTTTCAATTTATACCTCTTCTCAATCAAAACATGAGCATATTCTTTACAACCAAAAATTTTGAGATGTTAAATTGAAGGTTTTACTGAACCATGCCTCCATGGGTTTCTTATCAACAAGAGCCAATGTAGGAGATCTATTGATCAAATAACATGCAGTGGCTAAAGTTTCAACCCAGTCTAGTACCACTCATCATACTCTTAGTCCTCTCCATCAATTTCCTATTCCTCCTCTTTGCAACTCTATTTTATTGAGGGGGTGTATGGATTTGTCTTATGTCTCTCAATCTCGTGCTCTTTATAGAACTAGTTGAATTCTTCCAAACAAAACTCACTATCATTGTCATTCCTCAAAAACTTAATCTTTTTACAAGTTTGATTTTCAAACAAGGCTTTAAACTCCTCAAACCACCTAAAGACTTCATATTTACTCTTGAGGAAATAAAGAAAGTCCTACTATAATCATTTATGAAAGAAACAAAATATATAAATTTTTATATTAAAGGAACATTTACAAGACCAAACGCATCCACTTGAACATAGTCCAAAACCCTAGTAGACTTATGATAACTAGATTAAAAAGAAACATGATGTTATTTTCCATACACACAATGTTCATAAAAGTTGAACTTGAGATTACAATCATCAAGGCCTTAAACAAGGCTCTTATTTTTAGGGCTCTAAGATCCTTCTCACTGATGTGACTAAGTCATTGGTTCCATAACATTGTCTTTTCTACAAGAAGCTTCATTTCCAAGGAATGAGTACCCTTAGGTACCCAAAATGTATGACCATCAAATGTAGCTGCTATAGACTTCTTCTATGCATAATTTGATGGCAAGGATGAAGATTACAAATGTATCCTCTTTGGTGTATGAAAGGAACTATTGCATTGAACCGTGTATGCATCCATATTTTACAAGGTGCCAACTCAAAAACCATTAGCTAACACCATATATCCTCTCGTCATCTTGCATCCTCCACTCGAGAAAATAACTTGCACCCTCGAATCATTAAATCTACTCATAGAGAGTAGGTTTTGTGCCAAGCTTGGGATATGCAAGGCACCATCAATCCCCTTCAATCTTCCATTGAGGAATCTGATTTTGACTCTTCCAAAACCAACAATCTTCAAGTGAGATTCATCATCCAGATACACCTTCCCACCATCATATTCTTCATACTTCGAGACCCAACCTCTCTATAAGATCATGTGGAAAGAAGCACCTAATTCTATCAACCACACATATTCCAATGCATGGGTTGAAAAGGATGCAACAAATGCATTTGCATCATCTTGAGAGGATTTATCAAAGTTAGAATTTAAGAAATTCTTTTTTCCTTTCTTCTTCTCTTCCTTGCACTCTTTGTGGAAACAACCAAATTTATCACAATTCCAACACTTTGTCATGGACTTTCTAGGAGACTTAGATCTCCCCAAATATTTTGATTTTGACTTTTTTTCCTTCTTCTTGCCTTTCTCTTTCATAAAGATGAATTCATTTTCTATTCATGGATGTTCAATACCATAGAATCATCCAAGAAGATTCTTATCAAACCCTTGGCTTTTAGATCCATCAAATCCCAATTTGTCTAGGTTGTAATAACTAGTTTTGTACTAGATATTGCAACCCATAG
>VDFB02193867.1:670265817-670324535 GCA_007258455.2 Sequoia sempervirens
TGTAGTACTACCCCTTTAGTGATTGGAAACTCCTTTATCAGTCCTCAAATATCTTCTTAGACCTCAAATATGCACTCCTACACCCTCCCTCAAAGCATTTTAAAATGATTTTTAATTGATATTTTTTACCTTAACAAATCTAGAAACTCATTAGAGAGGTACGACATGTCCCTAAATGGTACAGCTAGACTAATGGAGGCTCAAACTATATTTTTTTCAAAACTCCAAAATTATTATTTGTATTTCACCTTTATCTCAAAAAATGGTTCATTCAATGTTGGTAAAAGACTAGAGAAATCGCATTCAAATCTCTTGTACAATCTCTCACTATAATTACCTGTTAAAATACACCAAGAATGATCTTTCATAACCAAAGTGGATGGTCCCTGTAAGGGCTTTCATCCTTACAAAAGAGTTGGTTCAACCTATGTGTTTTCTTCAAAATATTTTCCAAGAATGAGTTTCAAATGAGCTCACAAAGAGCATTTTATATTTTTCTTCAAAACCCACACCCCTCTTGGAGAAATTAAAAAATATATTTAAATTTAAATTCCCCTTATGTCTCCCACTTGGAAATCCCATTTAATGAGGCTAAAATATTTACCTTTTTAAAACTCTTTCTTATGTCTCCTCAAAAAATCACCTTTAAAAATATTAAAATACCGTAAAGTTAAATAGATAATTTAACTTTATAATATTAACGTTATTTTAAAATAAGTCTCTAGGCCATAAAAAATCATAAAATAAACACTAGATACCATAACTAAGAATCCCAAGGGAAGATCAACATGAAAATACCAATTCAACACTAAGGAGGTGACTTAATAAAAATATTAAGTATTGGACCAAATTCCTAAAAATGCTTCGAAGAGTGTCAGAAAACTGAGTCCCCTAACCAACCATATTAGCTTGTGAAAACTTGAGGAATAGGCTAATCCTAATAATCATTGACATAGCTTAGGAAGGGGACATTGTAGTCCTCCCTTCCTACAATTTCTTTAGCTTAATCAATTGCAACTCTATGTTGTAGTATTTATTCACTCTCCCATTTTGCATCCTCAACTGGTACATTCTTCCACTTAACCAAATATTATTTAACTGACACTTCCATAGAGTATGCTCTCTGACATCAATGATCACCTCAGGAATCAAAATCAACTCCTCCTCCTCATCCAATGGTATCAATTCCAAGGAAGGAACCACATTGTGACCTAGTGCCTTTTTTAGGTGAGACACATGAAATACATTATGTACTCTACTATTAGTTGGAAAATCCAACTCATAAGCCACTTCTCCAATCTACTTGGAAACTCTAAAAGGCCCATAGAACTGTGGCTTAAGATTCTTTGATCCACTTTTCCTAAGTGTGGACTATTTATAGGGCTATAATCTTAAATAGACCATTTCACCCACCTCAAAACTAAGCTTTGTACGATGTTGATCAGCATACATCTACTAATTTTGGGCTTGTTGTAAATTTTCCTTCAAAGATTTCATTATATCTTAAATTTCTTGTAACAAATCCCTAGCCTTAGGTACCTTATGAAAGGAATTCAGGTGAGCATAAGTAGCTTCCTACACTAACCTAAGTAGGGGAGAGTTACAAAAAAAAAATCTAACACCTTAAACAATTACAACTACAAATAGATGAACAGTCAAAATACATAAAACAGATAAGACATGCAAACCATAATATAGTTATTACATGGGAAAAACCTTACGATAAAAAAACCACACTCCAAACACATAGATCAACTTGTATTATTAGCAACAACAACAGTTACAATGCAATCTCAAAGCAGTACTTAGGAGTCTTCACACTATGATAGAATTTTAGAGCAATTTTGACAATATAAAACCATGTCACCAATCTTCAACCTATCACCATAAAAATTCTATAACTCAACACCAATTTATAGATGTGCAAGATGAGCATCCAAAACTACCATGTGTCACCTCCATAATAATTGCATGCATGCAACAAAATATGGAGAACATGCAAGGCATCCAACTTCACCTATTTATGCAATTATCATAAATGCTCAACATGCAAACCATTTTTCATAAATTACTATACAACAAAATTGTTCCTCTCAACATGTAAGGCATGAGACTTCATACAAGAGTTTCTCCTCAACATGTAAGGTTCCTATAGAATGCAATTACTAACTAGTCCTGATAAGGTAGTTGTCATAGTTGACTCTTACAACTATCATAGAATGTCATGAAAATTTGCAATAGTTTTCCATAGTGAATTCAACATAGAAACTTATGACAAATGCTATCAATCTATCCTAGAATATAGATCCTCCAAAGCGGATGGCTACCTCCACAAAATTAGCTTACATATTTTTCATGTCACCTTTCATGTAGGATACCACATCACTAGTGGGTCCCATAAAGCGAACATATTTTGAGAAAATGTGCCTCAAACTCACTGGTATAACCCTAGTTCTGTCACAAATCAGCTCAAAATTGCATAAGTGTTACTTTCATGCTTGTACCGCTATACTACTAGGTGATTGTGAGAGAGATGCGGTAGTGCAGTGTATACTACCATCCCGCAGAAGCCTCCTAGTTGTCTAGCAATAGTGTGGTGTATACTGCCATCCTATGGAAGCCTCCTAGCTATCTAGCAGTAGTCTGGTGTATACCACCACCCTGCGGTGGCACTTTGTCAAGCATGATAGTGGTGCGGTAGACATACCATTGTACTGTGACTTTGAAGTGGACCATGGGTGAAAAATCACAGACTTGGTTGACTGCTAAGGTGTACACCAAACAGTGGAGGACATTGTTGACTTGGAGATGGTTGTTTGATGACTGGTAAGTTCGATAGTTACTCAATAGAGGAAACTAAACTAAATCATTTGTACAGAGAACATTTTGATCATGGTTGTTGCTATACCTTGTAATGTATTGTAACTATTATGGGTTTGATGGTCAAATGATCAATGAGTGTTCTTCATCGTATGTTGTATATGCATTATAATAGTGAGACACAATGAAGTGTGATCAGAATTTTTTTTGTACAAGGTTGATCAGGGAAATGTTGTTGCTATGAGATCAATTATCTGAAAGGAGAGTTTGTAACTTATATGTAATTCAATTACTGTAATACAAGAGATTTTTCTTTGGTGTGGTGGGTTTTTCTCCTATAAGGGTTTTTCCATGTAAATCTGGTGTTTAATTGTGTATTTGTTTATTTCACTATTCTGTTATTCCTAGCATGTACATCTTAATGAATTGTAATTGCAAAATTTAAAGACATATCTGCATTTTTCTTTGAGGTTTGACATTAGGATAGTTTGTTCTGCACCTTAAGATTTCCTTACAAGTGGTATCAAAGCCTAGCTAGTTGTGTTATCCTTGTGGGTAGATTGGGTTTTTTGTGTCAATCATATTCAGTGGGAGTTTTTGTAGAAGTCTAGTAATCTCGATTGCAGATTAAGATGACAAGCACATCAGGAAAGATTGAAATTGAGAAATTCAATGGTAGCAATTTTGAGTTGTGGAAACTCAAAATGGAATACCTATTGGTGGATAGTGATCTTTGGCTTGTTGTGTCTAGAACAAAACCTTCTAGCATGAAGCAAGAAGATTGGGACCTCGCACACAGAAAAGCAAAAGGGTTGATAAGACTTTGTTTGGTAGACTTTGTTCTCCTAAACGTTCACAAAGAGAAATTTGCATCTTCTTTGTGGAAGAAGTTTGGAGACATTTATTAGGGAAATTCCTTGGTGAATAAGTTGTTCTTAAGGAATAAGTTATACTATTTGAAGATGGAGGAAGGGGCATTTGTGGCTAATCATCTAAATACATTTAACATGTTGATTGCTTAGTTAACATTTGTGAGTGTGAAAATTGATGACGAAGATAATTGTATTCTTTTATTGTTTTCTTTACCTGATTCTTGGGATCATTTAGTGATGGTGATTAGGAGCACAACAACCACTTTCAAGATCCAAATGTTAGATTAGGGTAAAAATTCCAAATCAACAACAACCACTTTCAAGATCCAAATGTTAGATTAGGAGCACAACAACCACTTTTAAAATGTTAGATCGAAAGAAAAAGGCAAGAAGAAGGATAAAAAGTCCAACTCAAAATCATAAGGGAGATCAAAGTCTCCTGTAAAAAAGTCCAAGGTGAATTTTTGGAACTGTGGGAAGCCTGGTCATGTTCGAAAGGATTAAAAAGAGGAGAAAAAGAAGAAGAAGAAGAAAAACTCTTCTAATAATGATTCTTCTTAGAGCAAAGCAGATGCCTTTATTGTAGCCTTGGAAACTCAAGCATCAGATGATGTCTGGTTGATTGACTTCAGAGCATCTTTTCACATGACATCTCATGGAGACTGGTTCAAAAATTATGAAAAATACGATGGTAGAAAGGTGTATTTAGCAAGTGATTCATCTATAGAAATTGTTGGTCGTGGAAGAGTCAGAATTCAGTTTCCCAATGGAAGAATTAAGAGAATTCATGGTGTAATGCATATACCAGGCCTGGCTCAGAATTTACTTTTTGTAAGTAAGCTAAATGATGTTGGAGTGCAATTCTCATTGTCAAGCAATGGTTGTAAAATGACTAGAGGCTCGATGGTGCTAGCTAGGGGTTCCTGAATAAGTACTTTGTATAAGATGGATGCACTTGTTGTTCAATGTAACAGTGTCTCTACAAAGTCATAGAAGGTTTTTTGTGTAGAGGAGACTAAAGTCCCTATAGGGGAAAATTCTTTGGAAGTTAAACTTCCAGCAGAGAAGATAATGCTCTAGAATCAAAGGCTCAGTCACATTGGTGAAAAAGGTTTAAAAGCCTTGAAAAATAAAAACCCAATTGAGGGGCTTAATGATTGTAATCTGGATTTTGAATTTTGTGAACACTGTATATATGATAAACATCATCGTGTTTCTTTTTACTCTAGTCCTTACAAATCTTCTAGTGTTCTAGATTATATTCACTCTAATGTTTTTGGTCCAGTAAATGTTCCTTCATTTGGTTTAAAGAGTTTAAGAACTTGGTAGAAAATTAGACTAGAAGAAAAATTAAATGCTTAAGGACAGATAACAGTGGTGAATCATGTTATGGAGATTTTGAAAGGTATTGCAAAGACCATGGAATTAAGAGGCATAAAACAACACCTTACACACCGCAGCAAAATGGAGTTGTTGAAAGGTTGAATAGGAAGTTGATGGAGAAGGCAAGAAGTATGCTAAGCAATGTTGGTCTGGAGAAGAATTTTAGGGTTGAGGTTGTGGCTACAACATGTTACTTGTTGAATCGGTCTCCTTCGTCAGCACTTGTTGACAAAACACCTATGGAAGTTTGGTCTGGTAAGAATCCCTCTCTAAGACATCTTTGTGTCTTTGGTTGCAAAGCATATGTTTATGTGCCAGATGAGAAGAGAACTAAATTGGAGAACAAAGTTGTTAAATGTATCTTCATTGGCTATGGCATTGGTGTGAAATGATACAAGCTTTGGAATCTCATGACTAAAAAGGTTGTATACAACAGAAGTGTAATCTTTAGAGAGCTAAAACTTTCTTCAGTGGATCTATAGTCAGGGATGAAAGAAAATAAAGAGGAAAATGATGTTGAAATACCTCTAACTTTAGAAAAGGAGGAACAAAACATTTATAGTGTACCTAAAACTAATGAGAGTTTGAGCAGCTCTGGGATTTTTGAAGAAGAACCACAACCTCATTCTCACCCTGTGAGGAGGTCTACATGTGAGAAGAAGCAACCTGATAGGTATGGATTCTCTATGTTAGATTCTACTTGTGCCTATGCTTTGATTACTAATACTGATAAGCCTAGGACTATAAAAGAGGAAACTGATATGTCTGATTCAAATTCCTGGTTGGAAGCCATGAATAAAGAAATGGCATCATTAAAGAAAAATGATACTTGGGATCTGGTTCCATTGCCTGAAGGTAGAAAGCATGTGGGCTGCAAATGGGTATTTAAAAAGAAAATTGGTCTAGATGCTTGTGTTGAAAAGTATAAAGCAAGGTTGGTTGCAAAGGGATAAATTCCCAGGTACAGGGAATTGATTATGGGGAGTTTTTTTATTCAGTAACAAAGCTAACATCTATTAGATTTCTTTTGTCACTTGTAGTAGCATATGACTTGGAGATTGAGCAAATGGATGTGAAGATAGCATTTCTTCATGGTGATCTTGAAGAAGAAATTTATATGTCCCAATCTAAGCACTTTGTGGAAAAAGGTAAAGAAAATCTAGTTTGCAAGTTAAAGAAATCTCTTTATGGTTTGAAATAGTTGCCTAGAATATGGTACCAGAAATTTGACACAATTGTTTTGTCACTGGGTTTTGTAAGATCGAAATCAGATCATTGTGTGTACTTCAAAATTGAAAATGATCAAGTTCTTATTATTGCACTCTATGTTGATGATATGTTATTCATAGGGAATAGTAAGTCTATGATTTATGATCTAAAATCTCAGTTGTCTACAAAGTTCAAAATGAATGATCTTGGTGCAGCAAGGTATATTCTGGGAATGGAAATAACCAAGGAAAAAAAGAGCAAAAGCTTTGGCTTAGCCAGAGTAAGTATATTAACACTATTCTGGAGAGATTTAGTATGACTGATTGCAAGCAACTAGTTATTCTAGTTTTGCAAGGAACGAAGCTATTTGTTGAAGATTGTCCAAAATCTCCTACTGAGATGGAGGATATGACTAGAGTTCCTTATGGAAGTGTAGTTGATAGTTTAACGTATGCAATGGTCTATACTAGGTTGTACATTGCCTAAGTAGTGGGAGTACTTAATTGGTTTATGGCTAATCCAAGAAGGTCGCATTGGGATGTTGTAAAAAGAGTATTAAGATATTGAAGGGTACATCAGAGTATGCCTTATGTTATCAAGGTCACTCTAGTAGATCTCAAAATTCAGTGAGCATTCGTGGATACGTGGATTCTGATTGGGTAGGGGAAATTGATAGTAGAAATTCCACCAGTGGATATATTTTCATGATGAATGGTGGTGTAGTTAGTTGGATGAGCAAGTGGCAAGCTATAGTCACTTTATCCACTACATAGGTTGAGTACATGGAAGCAACTCACACCTGTAAGGAACCCATTTGGCTTAGGAGATTATGTTCTGATATTGTTTTTGATGTAGGGAAGATTATTATTTGTTGTGACAGTTAGAGTGCCATTTTTCTGGCAAAAAATCCAACTTTCCATGCCAGGATGAAACATATGATATGCAGTACCACTTTGTACGTGATATGGTGGAGGATGGAAAGGTCTATTTGGAAAAGGTTGATACTTTGAAGAATGTTGCTACTGCATTGACAAAGCCAATGAGCACAAATAATTTCAAATGGTGTGCAAATTTGATGGGCCTTGGGGTCTATAATATTATGTGACTTCATGTATTCAAAAGGGTTCAATGAGTTCTTCATCAAGTGGGCCGATTTTTGAGAAAATGTGTCTCAAACTCGCTGGTATAACCCAGGTTCTATCACAAATCCGCTCAAAATTGCATAAGTGTTACTTTCATGCGTGTACCACTATATCGCTAGGTGATTGTGAGAGAGGTGTGGTAGTGTGGTGTATAATGCCATCTTGTGGAAGCCTCCTAGTTGTCTAGTAGTAGTGCATGTATACTGCCATCCTGAAAAAGCCTCCTAGTTGTCTAGCAGTAGTGGGTGTATACCGCCACCCCACAATGACACTTGGTCAAGCATGATAGTTGTGTAGGAATACCGATGTACCATGACTTTGAAGTGGACCATGGGTGAACGAGCACGAACTTGGTTGACTATTGAGGTTTACACCAAATAGTGTAGGACGTTGTGGACTTGGAGATGGTCATTCGATGACTAGTAAGTTTGACAATTGGTCAACAAAGGAAACTAAACTGAACCATTTGTATAAAGAACATTTTGATCATAAATGTTGCTATAGATTGTGGCGTACTATAACTATTATGGGATGGTGATATGATCGGTGAGTGTTCTTCATTGTATGTCATATATGCATTGTAATAGTGAGACACAACGAAGTGTGATCAAAATATTTTCTGTACAAGGTTGATCATGGAAATGTTGTTGCTATGAGATTGATTATCCAAAAGGAGAGTTTGTAACTTTTATGTAATTCAATTATTGTAATACAAGAGATTTTTCTTTGGTGTGGTGGGTTTTTTTCCTATAAGGTTTTTCCCACATAAATCTGGTGCTCAATTGTGTATGTGTTTATTTCACTAGTCTATTATTCCTGTCATGTACATCTTAATGAACTGTAATTATAAAATTTAAAGACATATTTGCATTCTTCTCTGAGGTTTGACATTAGGAGAGTTTGTTTCACACCTTAAGCTTTCCTTACAACATATTTTAGTAGGAAAATAAACATTAGGAAAATAAATATTAACACCTAATATGAAAAAAAATCTAATTAAAAGCTAAGACTCTGAGGTTGAGACACCCTAATCCCAACATTCTCCCACTTGTCCAAAAGCTATCAAGATTCATCTGAAATAAACTGCTCAAGGCCCCAAGGCCCATAGAAATGGAACACCACCTAAACTTCTTTATGCTCACTAGTCTTGTCAATGCATCTACAACATTCGCCAAAGTGTCAACCTTCTCTAAATTCACCTTTCTATCTTTTATCATATTGATCAAAAAAATGAAACTAAACATCAATGTGCTTTGTTTTGGCATGGAAAGTATGATTCTTTGCTAAGAAAATGGTACTCTGACTGTTGCAACAAATAGTAATCTATCATGCATCTAAACCAATATTAAAACACAATCTCTTTAGGAAAATTTATTTCTTACAAGCATGAGTATCTTCCATGTACTTTTGTTCTATCATGGAAAAATTGACTACATTTTATTGCTTACTTATCCAATTGATAGCACCACCAACATCATAAACACATAGCCACTAGTGGATCTTTTCTTTTCAATGTCACTTGCCCAATATGAATCCATATATCCATGAATCCTCATTGAATGTCGAGGTATAGAAGTATAACCATGAAAACATATGGAATACTTGAAAGTACCCCACAAGTACCTAATCACTCTCTTCATTGCATCCCAATGTACCCATCTAGGATTAGCCATAAACTAACTAAGGACTCTCTTTAATTGGGAAATGTATAGTCTTGTATAGACCATAGCATACATTAAACTAACAACAAAACTCACATATGGTACTCTGGTCATGTCCTCCATCTCAATAAGATATTTTGGATAATCTTACATAGAAATCTTTGTCCCTTGCATTACAAGAACAACTAATTGTCTACAATTTTTCATGTTGGATCTCTCCAACATTAAGATCACATAATTACGAGCTAGCCTAGCCAAAGCTTTCTTTTATCTCTATCACTTTTGATCTCCATTCCTAAAATATACCTAGCTACACCTAGATCTTTCATCTCAAACTATGCTAACAACTGAGACTTCAAATCTAAAATCATGCTTTTAACATTCTCATAACAACATATCATCTAAATATAAAACAATAACAATGAGATTGTGACCATTATCATATTTGTAATACATACAATGGCTAAATTTAGATCTCAAAAATCCCAATGACAACACATACATGTCAAACTTCTAGTACCACATTTTTGGAGATTGTTTCAAACCATACAAAGATTTTTTAGTTTACAAACTAGATTTTATTTACTTTAACCATGAAATTATCTAGATGTGACATATAAATCTCTTCCTCCAATTCATCATAAAATAATTTTGTATTTATATCCATTTGTTCCACTTCTAAATCATAGGTTGTTGTAAGTGATAACAGAAAGCAGATAGATGTCAACTTTGCAATAGGAGAGAATATCTTACCATAGTTAATTCCCTAAACCTGAGAATATCCCTTAGTGACCAACTATGCCTTATGCTTCTCAGCACTACCATCAGGACCACACTTCTTCTTGAACACCCAATTACAACCAATACGTTTACATCCAAAAACCAAGGTCACCAAATCCCAATTCTTATTTTTCTTCAATGCATCCATGCCTTTCATCTAGAGGAATCAACATCACTCATACCCACAGCCTCTCTAACAATCCTAGGCTCATTAGTGTTAGTAATCAAAGAGAAAATGAAACTAGAATCCAACAAGGAATAACCAAACCTTTCCAATTGTCACCTAACATTCATATACCTCCTCATTTTTTTAAGTTGAGGTTCTTCTTCTTTAGAATCTTCAGAGTTTCTTTGCTTGATCTCTCCTCATCATTAGGTCTAGTAAAATTATGTAGTTCACCTTTCATTAAATTATGTGGAATCTAAAGTACCTCCTTTTGTTTCTCCTCTTTGTTTGGCTACAACTCAATAATGGGATGTTTCCTCTATCTAAAAATTACACTTTTGTTACAAAGAACCTTCTAGGCCACTAGATCCCAAAGCTTGTACCCTTTCACACTGACACCATAGCTAATAAAGATGCATTTAACTACCTTATTTTTCAATTTATACCTCTTCTCAATCAAAACATGAGAATATTCTTTACAACCAAAAATTTTGGGATGTTAAATTGAAGGTTTAACTGAACCACGCCTCCATGGGTTTCTTATCAACAAGAGCCAATGTAGGAGATCTATTGATCAAATAACATGCAGTGGCTAAATTTTCAACCCAATCTAGTACCACTCATCATACTCTTAGTCCTCTCCATCAATGTCCTATTCCTCCTCTTTGCTACTCTATTTTATTGAGGGGGTGTATGGATTTGTCTTATGTCTCTCAATCTCGCGCTCTTTATAGAACTAGTTGAATTCTTCCAAACAAAACTCACTATCATTGTCATTCCTCAAACACTTAATCTTTCTACTAGTTTTATTTTCAAACAAGGCTTTAAACTCCTCAAACCACCTAAAGACTTCATATTTACTCTTGAGGAAATAAAGAAAGTCCAAGTATAATCATTTATGAAAGAAACAAAATATATAAATTTTTATATTAAAGGAACATTTACAAGACCAAACGCATCCACTTGAACATAGTCCAAAACCCTAGAAGACTTATGATAGCTAGATTAAAAAGAAACATGATGTTATTTTCCATACACACAATGTTTGTAAAAGTTGAACTTGAGATTGCAATCATCAAGGCCTTCAACAAGGCTCTTATTTTTAGGGCTCTAAGATCCTTTTCACTGATGTGACTAAGTCATTGGTTCCATAACATTGTCTTTTCTGCAAGAAGCTTCATTTCCAAGGAATGAGTACCCTTAGGTACCCAAAATGTATGACCATCAAATGTAGCTGTTATAGACTTCTTCTATGCACAATTTGATGGTAAGGATGAAGATTACAAATGTATCCTCTTTGGTGTATGAAAGGAACTATTGCATTGAACAGTGTATGCATCCATATTTTACAAGGTGCCAACTCAAAAACCATTAGCTAACACCATATATCCTCTCGTCATCTTGCATCCTCCACTCGAGAAAATAACTTGCATCCTTGAATCATTAAATTTACTCATAGAGAGTATGTTTTGTGCCAAGCTTGGGATATGCAAGGTACCATCAATCCCCTTTAGTCTTCCATCGAGGAATCTGATTTTGAATTTTCCAAAACCAACAATCTTCAAGTGAGATTCATCATCTAGATACACCTTCCCACCGTCATATTCTTCATGCTTCAGGACCCAAACTCTCTACAAGATCATGTGGAAAGAAGCACCTAATTCTATCAACCACACATATTCCAATGCATGGGTTGAAAAGGATGCAACAAATGCATTTGCATCATTTTGAGAGGATTTATCAAAGTTATAATTTGAGAAACTCTTTTTTCCTTTCTTCTTCTCTTCCTTGCACTCTTTGTGGAAACAACCAAATTTACCGCAATTCCAACACTTTGTCATGGACTTTCTAGGAGACTTAGATCTCCCCAAATATTTTGATTTTGAATTTGTGTCCTTCTTGCCTTTCTCTTTCATAAAGATGAATTCATTTTCTCTTCATAGATGTTCAATACCATAGAATCATCCAAGAAGATTCTTATCAAAACCTTGGCTTTCGGATCCATCAAATCCCAATCTATCTAGATTGTAATAATTAGTTTTGTACTAGGTATTGCAACCCATAGATCTTTTCCCATGAGCATATCCTCCATTTTTAGCTTCCATAAATTGAAGCTTCTATTGTTAAACTTCTCCATTTTTATTATGTTGGATGTGCTTGCCATCCTTTTCCTATGATAAGGTTGTAAAATTTTCTTTTACAAAATTCCCACAAAAACAAAGATTGTCTCAAAAAACCCTTCAAACCTAACAAAGTAATCAAGGTTGGTCAGGATCTAATACCAACTAAAAGGAAGTCAAGTGATGGGAAGAAGCTTCCTACATTGATCTAAGTAGGGGAGAGTTCAAAAAAATATTTTTAATACCTTAAATAATTATCTAGCTACAAACAAATGCACATTCAAAATACATAAAATAGATAAGCAATGCAAACCATAACATAGTGATTACATTGGAAAACTCTTACGATAAAAAACCCACACTATAAACACAAAGCTCAACTTGTATTATCAACAACAACAATAGTTACAATATAATATTAGAGCAATTCTCCGGAGTCTTCACAACGACAAAATTTTGAAGCAATTTTGGTAGCATAATACTATGTGAACGATCTTCAACTTGTCACCATAAAAAAATTCTAACTCAAGAACAATTTATAAAGGTGTAAGATGGGTGACAAGTTGAAGATGGAGAACATGCAAGATGTCTAACAATAATCATTGCATGCATGCAATAGAAGATGGAGAACATGCAAGATGTCTAACTTCACCTACTTATACAATTGTCATAAATGCTCAACATGCAAGCCATCAGTTATAAATTACTATGCAACAAAATCAGTCCTCTCAACATGCAGGTCATGAGACTTCATGTAAGAGATTCTCCTCAATATACAAGGTGCCTAAAACATGAAATTTATTGACAACTACCAATTACTCACTCTTCCTAATAAGCTAGTTCTCATAGTTGACTCTTACAGCTATCATATGATGTTATGGTAAGTTGTCATAGTGTGTCACAGTGCATGACATAGCAATTTATGACAAATTTCATCAATCTAGCCTAGAATATATGCCCTCCAAATTGGATGAATACCTCCACAAAAATATCTTATATCTTTTACATGTCACCTTCCATATAGGATGACATATCATCAGTGGGTCCCATAAAGTGATAACATATTTTGGCAGGAAAATAAACATTAGGAAATTAAATATTAACACCTAATAATTAAATAACATCAAATTAAATGTTAGGACTCTAAACTTGAGATACCTTAATCCCAACACCTTATTATCCCCAAAAAGAAGATCAACGAAGTTTAGAGCCTCATATCCAAGTTGAAATTCGGATAGGACCTTAAATGGGTTTTTAAAGTGGGTTGTTAGTCATTTTCCTTGGTTGGGATGCAAAATTAAACCCCCTAGGGTCTATACCTTGGTGGTAGGGGTCAATTGGGCATGCAATAGTGCCCTTAGGACATGATTTGACCCCTGAAAAGTCCTCATTATGGTGAGTGACGAGTTTTGAGGAGAGGATGGGATGGTATGATAGAGGGGTGGTACAAATACATGTGTTTCCTCTTTAATAAGAAAAGACTCTCATTGATGGAGGTAGGTACACTCCACACATCCCCACCTAAAGGTTTCAATTTGAAGCTTCTATATATTTTGGAAGGGAAGAATGAGTAGGGTGTTACCCACTTCTCCTATTGGAGAACTTGAATGGAGATGGTAGAAAGAATGAGGAGAGGAATCCACTTCTTAGAGAGATAGTGATCAAGATGGCTTGACTTGGAGAGAAAGAATGGATGCAAGAGTTCAGATCCTTCATCTAAAAGAGAGATAAGTTCCTCCTAATTCTACTTACCCTTGTTTATTGATTGTAAGAAGGTGACATAGTGTAGGGATTATGGTTGAAAATAGAGGTAGAGGACCTAGACATATGTAATTGGTGCTATGTTAGTTTTATCCATTTCTAAAGATGAGAAAAGACTCCATTTATCATCATGGAGCTTTAAGAATTCCTTGCTCGAGGGTATGGCTAGAGCCCACGAGGCTCCATGATGCCATTACAGTAGGGTGGAGAGCAAGCCTTATTCATTTGTGTGGATTTGTTGTATTCTCAAATATTATGGTAATATTTAAAGTTATTACTTTATTGTTAAAAGGAAAATATGGAAAAGAGAAAGCCCTCATTTGTTGGCATGTAATGCTAGTAGATGTAGTTAAAAATTTAAAAAATTACACTTCTTGTTGTTTCTATTTAAAGTCTTATGGATAAAATAAAATAAATTTGATACTCATTTGTTATGAAAAATATGGGATCTTGTATTTTATCTTTAAAGAAAATCATTGAGAAGTGTGTTTATAGTGGGAAAATGTGATGGTTCTCTATAAATTGGTTCATGTGAAAAATCTATTAAAGTTTATAAATAAAAAGTGTAGTTGACTTTCTTTTAGCAGGGGTTGAAGCAAGATGGTAAAAGAATGTAAGTAATGACAAGGTTAAAATAATATCTTTCTTATGTTCCTTAAGCAAATGATGTGTAAATAAAGTTGCAAGAAAGAAGGTTTCAATATAGAGCAAATAGATTATTTGAGTTGTTATTTTATCTTAATTGGTATATGGGATTCTAAAGCAACAATATAGTTTTAAACCTGCACGTTTAAGTCTTCTAAGAGTTGCTTCAAAATGTTAGACAATTAAGTATAAGATGATTAGATAGCTAGTGGACAATACTCCTTTTATGAAACTGCAAGAACATAAGCTTTTTACTGCAAACTTATATATTTACCAACACATTATATATATGAAACTGTTAAATATATGTATATATATGTATAGGGGCTTATATATAAACTTCAAAAAAAAAGGGGTTGGGCTCCCATATGGGGTGTGACTCCCTTAGTGGAGGTCACAACCCATATGGGAGGGCCTACACCCCCGTATGTGTGGTGCCCCCTCCATTAACATAGTGAACTTGGAAATGAAAACTATGCTTTTAAGGTAACCAATGCTTGCATCTTCCTATTGCCGTGTATAGTAGCTTAAAGATGTAATTTATTTTTCAGAGTGTAATGGAAATCATGACTTGAGTGCAAGGGTCTACACTAAACCGATCGGTAATCACGAATCCTTAACCAAGGTCGGCTACTGATCCGAATGTAGGGAAAATATGCAAGCTTCTTTATTGATAGAAAAGCCTCGGGCTCAATTACAATGAAAGATGGTGTTGGGGCCACTTGATATAAAACATTGAATAGGATTTAGTGGAACAACTACCCTTATCAACACAGACACTCTTCAAGATGTTGATGAACCTTTCACATGACCTCTGTTGACTGAACTACTAACTAGCTCTTGTTGTTTTGAATGTTGATGATTCTGGATGTTGATGATATTGTTGATCTTCAAGGAGGTGCACTGCGTTCTCCCAATCGAGCTACATAATGGCTTACCCTATCCATAGCCCAGGCCTCACTTCTTGAGACTAGGTTGACCTCAATGCGGTGCTTTGATTGCACTTTTTTGGAACTCTCTACAATGGGAGCATTCACTATAGTATGGACCTTTGCTTTGAGGGCTTGTTGGCGATTTTGATTGTGGGTGTAGTGTTTCAACTACTTCGAGGATGTATGCTCCCCTATATAAGCTATAGGTATGAATCCCAACATGCAGTAGGATGACACAGAGAAATGGGTGAATCCCCCAAAGTCTACCTTTTGTCATGTGCCTACGATGTAGATCCACTTAGCTTACCCTGCACTTAGGAAGTGTGTCTTTCCTTAGAGCTCACTGTGTTTGCAACCACAGATGAGTCCAATGTTGAACTGCATCCCTCACTCAGGTGATCCGGCTTGAGACAGATGGCTAAGGCATCTAGCATCCATGCTAATGGTGTCCAACTTGGTGCGCACTAATCGAGTGCGACTTGGGAACTTGGGTTCTGACTCTTGAGTCCCTAGTGGACTTGCTGACATGGGATTTCAACTTGGTTTGGGTCATGGGTTCAACTACCCAACATGCTCGCCTTATTGGAACAAGGGTGTGAGCTTCTAGTTGAAACTGCACTCGGCTGCGATGAGAAAGGAGCTCGTGCGACCCTAGGGTGAACTTGGCATTCCCCTTACACCCCATATGTGTGGTGCCCCCTCCATTAACATAGTGAACTTGGAAATGCAAACTGTTATTTTAAGGCAACCAATGCTTACATCTTCCTATCTCCATGTATAGCAGCTTAAAGATGTAATTTCTTTTGTAGAGTGTAAGGAAGTGAAAAAGAAATAAAATACACTTCTTGTTGTTTCTATTTAAAGTCTTGCAAATAAAATAAAAGAAATTTGATAGTCATTTTTTATCAAAAAGATGGGATCCTATATTTTATATTTAAAGAAAATCATTGAGAAGTGTGTTTATAGTGGGAAAATGTGATGGTTCTCTATAAATTAGTTCATGTGAAAAATCTATTAAAGTTTATAAATAAAAAGTGTAGTTGACTTTCTTTTAGTAGGGGTTGAAGCAAGATGGTAAAAGAATGTAAGTAATGACAAGGTTAAAATAATATCTTCCTTATGTTCCTTAAGCAAATGATGTGTAAATAAAGCTGCAAGAAAGAAGGTTTCAATATAGAGAAAATAGATTATTTGAGTTGTTATTTTATCTTAATTGGTATATGGGGTTCTGAAGCAACAATATAGTTTTAAACTTGCACGTTTAAGTCTTTTAAGAGTTGCTTCAAAATGTTAGACAATAAGTATAAGATGATTAGATAGCTAGTGGACAATAGTCCTTTTATGAAACTGCAAGAACATAAGCTTGTTACTGCAAACTTATATATTTACCGACACATTATATATATGAAACTGTTAAATATATGTATATATATAAGGGCTTATCTATAAACTTCAACCAAAAAAAGAAGGGGTTGGGCTCCCATATGGGGTGTGACTCCCTTAGTGGAGGTCACGGCCCATATGGGAGGGCCTATACCCCTGTATGTGTGGTGCCCCCTCCATTAACATAGTGAACTTGGAAATGCAAACTGTGCTTTTAAGGTAACCAATGCCTACATCTTCCTATCACCATTTATAGCAGCTTAAAGATGTAATTTCTTTTGCAGAGTGTAAGGAAAGTGAAAAAGAAATAAAATAAAAATAAATGGAGTTAAAAGACTTCAACTCTTTTATGAAATACAACTTGCACGAATAAAACCAAACAATGTCACATTTGCTAGTGTACTTTCTGCTTGCAATCGTGCAGACATGGTCGATGAAGCTTGGTATTTGTTCAATTTTATAGATCAAGAATATCACATTAAGCTTGAGGGAGATCATTATGCAAGCATGGTTGATCTGCTTATCTGTGCAAGTCGCTCCAACAAGGTGAATGACTTGATCAAGAAGAAGCTAGTAGAAACTAATGCAAGTGCACAGGGAGAAATCCTTGTTGCCTGTAGAGTCCCTGGAAACATGGAACTTGGAAGATTGGCTCAATGATCTCCATGTCTCTCTGTTTCACTAATCAACCTAAAAACAGAAAAAGAAACAAAAGCATTAACGTTTGGGGAACTCCCTCTCCATGCTCGCCTCTTTCGGAGTTAAAAGTCGTTGATTAAAGCTGGAGGTGAATAAGGAAATTAACTTCTTGTATAAATTATGTTGTTTTGTACTGGGGAAAGGGTGTGAATTGGTTTATGGAACCCAAAACTAATCTAATTCTTCTTGCCTATCTTATTTGAATATCCTTCAACTACCACTTTAGAGGTAATAAAACCTTTATCCCAAGATTTCAACTTCTAATCCCTCCTCTCATGCCTCCACGTAACTATTGATTGGGTGTCATTCATGAGGTGATGAAGTGACTCCTTACAAGTAAAATCATGTTGATACAAAAAATATATATTATTAAAGAGGTCAGCATTATTTTTGGATGTCCTCATCCTCTACAAGGCAATTAAGATAACTAATAGGATGTAGTGTCACCCATTCTTTTAGAAATCATGTCAACGAGAGGAATTCAAATTACAGGTGAGATAATAATAATCGTACCCTTCATGTGTTGTAGCAGAAGACAACCATTTTCAAATTTGGTAGAGTATGGCAGGAAGCCCCGACTTTCATAAAGATATTAATGCAATTCTTCCTTGCCAGTAAATCTAGCAATTGTTGGTAATCGTCTTTTATTATTGGTTAATCTCAAATTTTCGCTATACCAAGGATTAGGCTAATAAAAGAAAAATATAACCTTAATAATTATTCCAGGTTTAAATAATAATTTTATGCAACTCATTAATTCGATCACTATCATCGCATCAAGGATTGTATCCCTTTTTTAGAAAAAAAATTATTACTTCGATGAATTAAATAATAGTAATACTTTTATTAAAATTACATATATAATAACAATTCTCACATTGAATAATAATCCCCGCATTGAATAATAGTACGATTTATTTAGAGTAAAATTAAAAAAGTAATTAGTAATAGCATATGTTTAGATGGTAGAAGCGGAAAATAATGGAATTACTGTTAAGTTAAATGGTGAGAGTGTCATGGGTAGTAATTTTCTTGGCAACGGAAGTGAATAAAGAGGTGGACATAAGAATATTATTCAGGTAACTTTGGATACATCACAACACAATCCGTTGTGACTAGAATGCAATGATGCACTACATAGAATTTAAGGAGTAAAAGGTGTAGAACATATAAAATTAAATGAGACTAAAAGGGGCACAGGTAAAGTAATAGTAATATTGCTATTTGTAAGAAAGGAAAGGAACAACAAATTTAGAGATAAAAAGTTATTTAGGTAATTTTATTATTAAACAAGATATTAATATTATTGGTACGCATCAATTGGCTCACAAAATAAAAAATAAAAATAAATTGAACTCTAATTTAGTAGAAGAATTATTAATATTTAATTAATAATATCATTGTTATTCTTATTTTAGAGTATCACAGAGTTATGAACAAAAGTGTTATATAAATAAAGTTGATTATAAGAAGGTAAATTAATATTTATCTTCAACCAACATTAAAAACATAAATTTTGAGTGATTTAATTAGGGAGATAATAGTGATAAAAGTATTAATATAAATATAAATAATAATAGAAGTATGAATATAATTGAGTATTGGTAATAATTACAATACAAATATACATATTATCATTGTATTGATGGAGTTTCAATAGAAATTAAAAAATGCAGCAACAACACCTTCACTCTATATATATATATATATATATATTGCTCGGTAATAAGATTTTATTTTATTCAGGAGTAAAAATAGATAAATACCACATGACTTTTCTAGTCCATATCAGAGAGGGTTACAAATGGGGAATCAACTCCCTCAGCAAATTAGCTCCACAAGCAAACCAAGAAACAAGACTAGAACCACCAGAACAAAAAAGAGACCTATTAACAGGACAAAATATTTGAAGCATTATTTGGTCTTCCCTTAGTTTCAGATCGAAGTACCATAGAAAATGATTCCTTCTTTACTCTTTTATCCTTCTTCCCCTTTACAACTTGCCAACTATCCTCCACCTTTACTGCTTCCTTCTGCCATTCCAATTCTTTGTCTTCAGGATTCTTCATCTCTCCACCTGAACTACAAATTGCTTGTTGACTCTAACCATCAACTTCCTGCTTCCCAACTTCTTTCTCTTGTGACCTCATCACTCCTTTTTTCTCTTTGCACTCTAGTTTTGCTTCCTAGCTTTTGTAATTTAAATCCTTATCACAACTATTGAGACTAGCATTAACATTGTTCACAGCCAGACATCATTCATGATTCAAGACCCCACTCGCCTGTTACAGTTCCTCCCTACTACCAACATTCATCAATTCCTTCCCTATTTGATCCAAATTCCTAGATGCTTGAACCACTTCAACTTTGTCTATACTCTAAGAACTCACTTGTTTCCTCACCTTTTTCTCTATCAAGTATAGTGTTGGAGGGAAACATCTTTCCACCAAGAAGCAGATTTATGTGTCTTGTGTCTATCACATTGCACACCAAGTGTCCAGTTTGAAAGAAAAATCTACACCTAAAGGGTATCCCTTCATAATCTAGTGGCTACAGCCAACAACCTTTCAAATTTTTTAACAAGATCTCTTCCAGAAGATCCTTAGACACATCCATCTCCACCAAAATCCAAGCAAAATTCGAATGTATAAGGTTTGAGGATCCCTCATCCATCATTAAAAAGATTCCTAAAGAGTTTCCTACAACCTCCAAACAAGAATCAAACCAAAAATGTAAAGGAAGGTTAGGAAGTCTCACCCAGAGAGGAACCTTCTCAAAAACTGAAGTGGCTGGGTTAAAAGTCAGATGCCATGGCTTTAACATTAGTGTATATTTTTCTTCCCAATCCTAGTGATAATCACAAAGGATCTTGTTTCTATCCCGCCCCTATTCAAAAACAACAATGAAAAAACCTTTTGCCATGGGATAAATTTGAACATACCCTTCCAAAAAAGGCTCCCAATGGTTAGAAATCTGATGGTTGAGATTATTTAAGCTTGGCCATAGTCCCTTGAATCTCCCAATCAAACCCAGCCCAGAAAAGTATTTTTCATTATAAATCACTTCTTGTTCAATCTCAAAACCTATGTCTACTGTGGTTGATTTGGCTAAATGAGGTGAAGCAAATCCCCTTCCACCCCTTCTTGTCAAAAACTTTGATGGAAGCTTTGATTTCTAAGAAAACCCAGTTGGGTCCCTCCCGTTCTCAGAGGCCTTTAACTCTTTGCCTAGTCCATCATCCCCTATGGCTACGGTGTTGGGTTGCTTCTTCTCTTGGCTAAGCAGTGTATTGTCGCCATCCATAACACCCCCGACCCCATTTTGTTTCTTCAATGAGCTCTCTGTTTATCTGCTCAGGCTGCCCTTCTCCCTACTCTGAAAAATGCCATTCCTTTCTAGAAAGACCCTTCCAACAAGGCTCAGCCTGGGCAAAGCCCTAGTTGTAGCAGTGTTCAAAAAACATCTGTTAGCATCCATTTTATATATAGATATATAGACATTAATAGTGGGCTAATACTCTAAGATAACTAATTTTAATTTTAATTCAATTCTCACGTAAAAACACCACTTAATGTATTACTAAGATGATAATATTATTATCATCTAAAGAACTTAATATTAATATAAAATGATATGGAATTTAATGGTACACTCTAATATTTTCTTCTTCTTTTCTTTCTTGAAAGGTAAAGATTTACTAATGTTGTAATAACTAGTTAAATGGTAAATTTAAGTAGTTATTGAAGTTACAATTAGGAAAAAATGATTGGAAAAGTAAACACTATTATTATTAGATGTATATTGATGAACGTGTGTAAATACTACTTAAAGTTACCCTCTTTTAACAATTAAGAACTAACAGTAAATATGACTTTAACATATATTTATGATAGTAATATAAATGTTGAAAGAATTAGGATTTATATTAATATGATAGAATTATGATTTCTATTAATATCAAGATTGGAACAAGAGTGATACCCTTACCTTACATTAATATTTAGGTTATAATTAAGATGTAACATAGATATAATAGTTTTGTTATAGATAATAATACTACTGAAGTATAGACAATCAAGAGGATTGCTTTCATGCTCATCAAATAAGAGAAATGACACTATATCTTCATCAAATTATTTATTTGTAAATTTTCACCACCTTCTTAAGGGTTATAAAATTAACTTATGATTAAACTTTAATCCTCCCAAGCTCACCTCCGCAAACCCAAAGAGGGTATGATTAACTAATTGCATTGTTGACATTTGCACTTGTTTTAAGAAATAATGTCATTTTTGTTTTAAGAAATAATGTCATGAAAATGTTTACGTTTAGTATTATGTCTCAAACCCTTGGAGTGTTAATTAGTTTAATTATTGTGCTTAAAAAAAAATTGTTGGGTTTTTCCAATGTAAATTTTTGGGCATGACAATTTTGAAGCCTAAACCACCATGGGCTACTCCCTCACTGCAGTTGACAATTTCCAATAAAGATGGGGTTGCGACAAGGGATATTCGACCATGGGGTGCAAAAGTTGCCCCTCGAATTATTCAAAGTAAGAAGGTGGTTGGGAAGACCAAATCTTGAATCAGATCAGACTCTAAGGATGGGAGATCACCTGGTTTCGAATGCAGTCAGATGAAGTCAGGTGGCAAAGAATTACTCACCAATAATGATTTGTAGGAAGGTGGTGGAAGCAAGGGTGGCTGATAGGGAGGCTAGTTGGAGGAACCAATCACTAGTTCTTGCTCTAGGTCTTTCTTTGTAAGAACCCCTTGGTGCTTGGCTTCACCAATGTAACCTATAGGCCTCTATTCTTGTCTAGATGCCCCTGGTTTTCCTGACCAACTCCTCTCCTATCAACAAGCTTCCTTTCTACCAAGCCAACCTTGGTGCTGTCTCATGTTGTCCATTGGCCCTTATTCTGCCTTAAAGACCAAAAACCTCCAAAACGTTGAACACAACTTTGCAGGGGAGTGAGGGTGCTACAAATGCTTCCAAAAATATCATCTTTTTTCTCTCTAAGATCCTCCTAACTCCACTTAACCATCGCTTACAACAAACCCTACTTTTGGGCTACTAGCCTAAGTACCCAATTAGGCCCCTAAACAGGGATAAAATGCAATTTCCTTAAAAACCCACTAAAGGACCTAGTTTCTTCATTTGGGGGTTGTGATTCCCATACCCTCACCTTAAATTTTCTTGAGGTTTTGAGCCTGTACAGGCCATACACAGCCCAGACACAAAAATGGCTAAGAACCCTAGGGTTTCCTAACTTTTCTGGCTGATTTCATACTGGTCAAAATTTATCCCTCCAAACGGCTTGCTGGAACCTCCTCTTGACCTCCAAGCATAGCCAAGACATTCCCCTAAATTCTCCAAAAATAATTTCTCAAAAATCTTTATTCCCTTGCAAATTATGCTACTTTTACTCCAAGTCTGCCCCAACCGGACCTGGACTGGCTCGCCTAGGGCATCATCATGTTGGCAGCTTCTGCACTCAAACAAACTTTTCTATGTACATAATATACAGGGATGGAGTCTAGTCTTGTTTCCATTGATTCCATACTACTTGGTACGGTCTAGAAACCAGCTAGAACTCCATATTTTTGGACTTTACCAGTCCAAAACAGCAAAACAAAGAGACCACAGTATTTACAATAACAGAAAATGATGGAAAAGCTGATTAAAATGCCACAAGAAATGTTCAAAAGGATTCACCACATGATATACAACACAACAAAAGCTTAACTTAAGTCATCTACTTGATGTTTCAGACGCAAGAACAGAAAAATTATCTTTTTCCCATCAAGAAAATCAATGTCCTCTTGTATTCACAGCAAAACTCCAATAACAAAAGTCTCCAACCTCTTCCAAGGTCGAGAAAGAGTCTTTTTCCACGCCTCCAAAACAGTTAGGTTTACGTTTTTAACCAAGAATGGCAAAAAAACTTGCTGTTTGAAAACACAGTGTGTTTTCAAACTTTTACAAAAACATAGGAAATGGCCACCAAAACATTTCCTAATTTATTCAACTTTTTCCAATGAACCAAAAAGGTTACCAAACACAAACTAAAGGTGTTAAATACCCTGCATAACAAAACAAAACTGATTTTAAAATAGCACTTCAAAAATGTGCTTGTAATTTGGCACCTTGGCAGGTGCTCCTGCACCAATGGCCTTGGCGGTGGATCACAGATTTCATTGGAAAAATCTTTGTCACTTCAAGCGAATGCAGTATCTTCCCCTTGATGGTTTGGTGAGGCTGACCAGTGTGAGGACAGAGATTTTTTTGTGTCAACCCTCAACAATTTGGTAGAGTTGGACTCGATGGATGAAAAATCAGAGTAGGATGAACTGGAAATAATATATCCAAGGGAAATTAGCCAATTAGCTACTAAGCTCCTTGACAAGCCAAAAAATGGGAAGGGAAGAAAATCAAGGAAATAAAAGTGGGAAGAAGCTATGGTTGAGTTGGGCCTATCTAATATCATAGACTTTTAGAAAACCAAGGGAGCTAGTGCCTCCCTTAGGAAGCCCTGAAAATGGTTAGGACTTTTCATGAATGCAACTGGGTCAGCAAGTGGCCTAGGTGTATTATGGTTGGCTAGCATAGTATATATAAGGTTGGAGGTTTCTCTAGCCTATTGGTTGTAATGTGTTGTTTGGTGCAAGCAATCAAACTAGGTCTTCCCACTTTTTGATATATATGGTCATGTTTGTACAAGGGACAAAGAGTTGGTTTGGAAAAAAATAAAGGCCAAAATTTTTTCAGTGGATGGTGACATGACCATTCTAGATGGTAATTTCAATTCACTCCTTGACCTGAAAGAGAAAAGTGGTGGCCTTCTAAAAGAAAATAAGGTGATGGTTGAATTTCAAAATTTCATATTTGATTTGGGGGTGGCATATTGTGTACCAAAGGATGGTTTGTATACATGGACCAATAAGTGAGCGAGGTTTACTGGCATTGTCAAATGGCTCGATAGGTTCTCGATTGGTGGGGGTTGGTAGCGGTATGAGCTTAGGCTCTGCTTGAGCATTTTACATGTGGTGGTATCCAATCACTTCCCCATTCTACTTGAGATTGGTTTGAGTGAAAAAACTTGCAAGGGATAATTTAAGTTTGAATCAATGTGGTGGCAAGACTTGAATTTGTTACCTCTACTGGAGGAATGGTGGAAGGAGGGGGATCTATTTGAAGGGATGGTTAGCTTCTTCCTCATTTGGAGAATGGTGTATATTAAAGAGAAGTTAAAAGAATGGAACAAGGTTTCTTTCAAAAATATTTTTAATGAGAAGGAATTGGTAGAAGCCGAGTTAGAAGATCTTAGTGAAAGAATAATCCATTTTGGTATGACTGTGGTTGAATTCCAAAGAGAAAAGGAGCTGTAAGAAAGGCATGTGGAATTGATTGCAAAGGAAGAGTTGTTTTGGAGGGATAAGGTGTAGGAGTTGTGGCTACAAGATAGTGACGCTAATACAATTTTTTTCCATAGCTTGTCTAAAACACGAAGGGAATGGAATAGAATTGAATCTAGTGAGCACTTATATGGGACAATTTTAAATGATCGATCTAGTATTGAGGTGGAGGTAGTGTGGCATTTTGAAGCCTTGTTGTCTACTAAGAAGGCTCCTCCTAGCGAGTGCAACTAGTCAATATTGGACTATATTTTTCATTGTGTTGGGGAGGATTAAAGCAAATTCCTATGTGAACCTTTCACCTTGGAGGAGATTCAAAAGGCGACATTCAAGCTTCACCCAGACAAAGCTCTTGGGCCCGACGGTCTAACGACTAAATTTTCTCAACAATGTTGGCATTTTGTGGGGTTAGATATCTAGCGTTTGGTGGAGGGTTTTCATAAGAAGCATAGATTTGTTAAGGACTTGAATAATATGGCCATCTCGCTAGTTCCAAAGAAGATGGTGTGCAAGATGATTGCAGACTTTGGCTAATATTCTTGTGTAATACTTTATACAAAATACTATCTAAAGCACTTGCAAATAGACTCAAAGCTTTCACGGGTTGGATAATCTCTAAAGAACAAAATGAGTTTAATCCTAGCAAGGAAATTATTGATAGAATCATCACCGCGGCAGAAATGGTCCACTCTATTTCCTTCGAATGAATGAAAGGTATGTTGATTAAATTGGATATTAGTAAAGCTTATGATCATGTGGATTGGAGTTTTCTTTTGGAGGTCATGTGTAGGTTTGGTTTCTCACAACATTGGCATGACATGGTGGAGATGTTCATTTGATCCCCTCATTATTCTATCTTGGTTAATTGTTCTCTATGTAGTTTTTTTAGGGAAACTAATGGCCTCATAAAAGGTGACCCTATGTCACCTTTTATTTTTGTTATAATGGTTGAGGCACTAGGAAGACATGTAAAGAGGCTTTGAATGGATGGGCTCTAGAAGGGCATTGTGATCTTAGAGGATTTGGAACCGATGACACATTCTTAGTTCATAGATGACATGATGTTATTTGGAGAAGCTACTATCAGTGACACAAGAGTTATAAAAGGTGCTTTGGATACTTATGTTGAGGCATCAGGGCAGATCATAATAAGGAAAAATTGAGGATTTATTTTTTAATACTAAGGCCCTAATATGCAAGAGGATTGCTAGACTTATAGGCTTCTCGGTGGTGGATCTTCCCTCTAAGTATCTTGGAGCACCACTTTTTCAGGGGGTATGTCGTTCTTCTCACTGGAAGGATGTATTGGATAGCTACAGAATGAAGGCAGAGGTGTGGAAAAATCATTAACTTACACTTGTAGGAAGGATCTTGATGATAAAATATGTGCTATCAATGGTCCCCATTTTTGTGATGTCTTGTTTCAGAGTTACACACAAGGTTGCCACTAGTTTGGAAAGCTTTCTGGAAAAAAAAATCTTTGGGAGGGTACCAACTTAGAAAATAAGTATATCACATTGATTGGTTGGAATATCATGTGTCTGGATAAGTAATTGAGGGGTGTTGGGCTTTGCAAAATGGATGAGAAAAATAGAGCTTTTGGCACAAAGATGTGTTGGAGATTGTATAGGGAACCTGAGCGGAAATGGTGTAAAATAGTTGAAAAAAAGTATTTGGATAGCATGCATTCAGAAAGAATTGACTATGGAAAATTCAGGGGGTGGCTCTCTCATTTGGAAGTTTATGTGGGAATGCAAGTCACTAATTTCAGAGAACCTAACTTGGTGAATTGGAAATGAGAAGAGAGATTTTTTTGGCATGACTCATGGGATGGTTTCCCATCCGTTGTTGCATCTTGGAATGATATAGGTTGGTTAGAGACTACAATACAAAGTCATGGTAATGATTTGGTAGACTACGTAAGGGTGTTGTCCAATGCGAGTGGCACCAATATGGTGTGGAAGGAGGTGAAATTACTCGAGGTCCTAGAATTTTTGGTGGAACCACTAAAGTTCATCCTAATGGAGTGAAGGATTTTTCTATCAAAATGGAGGATGAAATTATCTGGTGTGGTTCCAAGTTGGGAGATTATTATGTGAAATTAGGATATGACATACGAAGGGAGCAATTGAATAGTGTAGAATGGATAGTTTCTCTATGTTGGCATAAGGGGATTTTTTTGAAGGTTGGGTCCTTCCTTTGGATAGCCTTGCACAAGTGGATACTTATGGGTGATAGGTTGGCAGTGTTTAGTGTGCAAGGTCCAAGTATGTGTGTCATGTGTCGAAATGCAAGTGAATATGCTAACCACAGGTTCTGTTGAATTGCTCGTTTGCTTCAAATTGTTGGGATTGGATAATGCAAGCTTTGGGGTGGTCATCACCAAGGCAAAATGATTTGTTGTAATTCTTGTGCGGCTGGCCAGTTTGGAAGTGAAGGAATGTCTAGACATGGGCTTGGGTAGTGGCGCCCTCTCTACTCATCTAGAATTTATGGAAGGAGCATAACAGAGGAATATTCAAGGACACATGCTTGTTAGAAAATGAAGTGAACAAGAAAACAATTGGAGTCAAGTATTGTTGAGGTGTTAAATTTTAATAATTCTCTATCAAAGGCCACTATGTTCACGGAGTGGGATAAATGTTTACAAGGTGAATGGTTGTCCTTGAAACCACCTAGGGTGTTGGAAACTAGTAATAGATCCAATAGAATGATGGTGAAGTGGTCACCTTTGACTGTTGGCTTTTGCAAACTAAATTTTGATAGGTCCTCTAAAGGAAACTCAAGCTTATTAGTTGCAAGTTGTGTTATAATAATTTCAAAGGGGAAATGCATCTATACGTTGGCCAGGAAAGTGGGAAGAGCCACCAATAATGAAGCTGAGTGTGAAGCCTTGGCACATGGGTTAAAGTTATGGTTGGCCAAGGGCTTCAAAATAGTTGAGATAGAAGGTGATTCACAAATTTGTATAAGTATGGTGACCAATAGGAGTGCCCCGAGTTGGAAGCTTAAGAAGTGGATTTTGATCATTTGGGACGCCTTAAAGGAATTGGATGGTTTTCTCCCTAAAGCATTTTTTTTTTTGAGGTGAACTATGTTGTGAACTAGTTGGCCAACCTAGGTGTTCGACAAGATTGTGAGGAGACCATATTCAATGACGCTTCGCTCCCTCATGAGTTGGAAAAATTGTCAGAAAAAGATGTAGCATGGCTAAAGGACCTACACCCTGATCCAACATAGATTCCATTTGTCCTTGCAGTCAAGGTCACATGTGAAATGGGGAAGGAAGTGGTACTACTTGTTGTGACCTCTCTGTTAGATGTCAGTCCTTGTGATGCTTTTTGCACATTGGTTTGGGTTGTAAATATTCTTATCTTTATTTTGAATGTTTCTAGATTCGATTGTGTTCAAGTTTTTCATCAACATTTCGAATCACACATAGTGATCCATCATCAGGATGAAGCCTCTCTAACTCTTCATCCTAATGTTGGATCATTGTGTGTGATTTGAAATGTTGATGAGAAAAATGTGAACACAATTGAATCCAAAAACATGCAAAATAAATTCATATGGATTGTGGAAATCTAATGACATTGGAAGATTCTTATCAATCCTCCTAGGATTTTTGGTTTTGTGTCGCTTTCTTCACTACATATTTGGTTGGTTTTTGAGATATGCGTACATATTTACAATGGATTTGGCATGGCCTACTTCTCAATTATATGAGGTGGTGATTTGGGTCTGGCTTGTACTCACTGGTTTTCTCTTGACCTATGGCAATACAGTGATCCCACAATACTGGTTTACAAATTTTGGCCAAACTGGACATTAAACTAATTTTTTCTAACTAAATCTTCACTTTCAAGCACCTATAGCTGCTAAACCGTGAGGAATTTGAAGATGATGCAAACTAGTGATTTGTGAAATTTTTTCTGTAGATTCTAAATATATTTTTATCAAAAAAATTGGAATCAAATTGCACTTCTTTTTCCATCGAGCCTTTGAAAACTAGTTTTTTTTTAATAAACACCATTTTTTGAGTGACACTCACTGTATAACACAACTTTTTTTCCATGAAGGATAAAATTCTTTTTTTTTGAATTTAGATTGTAACTATGATATCTAGTGCTTCCAATTGGTTTCATAGTGTTTTATTGAATATTTTTTTCCTTAATCAAGCTTCAAAGTCAAACCAATTACAATTCAAACATAGGCAGATTGTATAACACAACTTTTTTTGTATGTATCAAAATTCAATTTATTTTTTTTGTTGGATCAAAGAATTCAATAACTAGTGCACTCATATTTTTCAAAAAAAAATTGATAATATTCTATTTTTTCACATGTGCAAAACTGAGAGCTTGATTTTCAGTGAAAAACCTACATTCATAAGAAATAAAAAATAAAATTAATAATAAAATTAAATTTATTTAAAATTATACTTTTTGGGAAAATTATAATAAGGACTACATACTTACAAAAAATAAATTTTAAATGAATTCATTAGATCCCCCAAAACGTAAATCAAAAGTGATTTTTTATTAGCATTTTGATAGGTGTAAAGGAGACTCTTTTGTAGGTATGGTTTAAAACTAGCGGGGTTCTATCCAAGGGGGTTTGATCTAAGGTAGTTTGATAAAAAACTCTTCAATTGGAATGATTTAAATGGAAATTTTTAAGGCTTAAATCATTTTATTTTCTAAAAATATGTGATTTCAACAAAAAATCAAAATCTCTTAGAAATTTTAAACTAGCTTTGTGGGATCACCTAATAATTAATCTCTATATATCGGGGTGATGTTGCTCTTTTAGTTTGTGACCAGAGATGGCTCAATATTTTGGGGTTGTTTGCAAGTGTTTGGGCACAAGGGAGGTGGGTGTGAGAGAGACATTCAGGGAGCAGCCATAGTTTCTATTTCCAAAAGCCCAAGCGAAGGAGATCGACATGATCCAGAAAGTGATCGGTGATGACTTCTGGAGTGGGCAGCATACGCATGATGGAGTGATCCTCGAACGTTTCTATGACAACTATATTTAGTTTCTCAGTGTTTGGATTTGGGGCGTTCATCCTACTATGAGGTATGGATAGGATGAAATGTATTTGTTGGTGTGTGATGCCATTGATAGTGTGCCCATTGATCAAGAGTATGGGTTGGCAATTGGGATACTGGGTCTCAACCAAGACAATAAGAAGGGGAAGCTAAGCAAGGCTTGGAGATTGTTCAAAATGGGTGTGGAAAATAAGAACAATAGTAGTGACTTCATGCAATTTATTGAGGCCAACCCCAGCCTAATCGAAGAAAATTTAGTAGTTAGACTAGTGGATATTGCAGATAGCATTGGTTATCTATATCATTGATGTTGTATGGTAGTTGTAATCTATTTTTTAAGATCAATAGAGGGAGCTAACCCCTTTGGTAGCACTTACCCAAAAAAAAAAGTATTTTTCCTTTAAATATTTTAAAATATCCAGTTATTTTTTGCTCAATGTACTTAGGTTACTCAAAATTACTTCTACCTTTATTTTTGAAAATTACAATAGAGCTTCATTGAAAATTTGAATTTCACCAAATAAATTTATTTTTTTCCAAAAATAAATAGTAGCCTAGAAACTAAATTTAATTTACTAAAAATTATATTCTTACAAATTTTCCAAATTGTGTTAATAACCTATTCATATTTGAAACAAAGAAAATAGGGTGTGCCCACCTTTTAGGAGATGGACAACTTAGGGGACCCTATTTTGCTCTAGCTTCATTCAAGGAAACCTTAGAGATCTCAATCTAATGGTGCAATTGAGAGGAGGGTTTTGTTGTAAGGTCTCCTAGGGTGTGATTAAAGATAAAAAGGGGGTTCACAACTAAGAAAGTGCTTAGAAAGACAAGAAATGAAAGTAACATGCAAAACCTAACTATATGACCTATAAAATGAACTTAAATCAAAATAGCAAACTAGAGATAAACAAAGGTGCACCTAAAAAATTGAAGATGCTTGAAACAAGTTCTGTAATCTTGAAATTGTGACTTTTGAACCACACTGGGACTCATACACCATTAGGGGTGGCTTAGTCCAAGTTTAGGGTTTTATGCCAATACCGAAATCTGTAATTGGTAAACCAAGATCTACATAAAATTTTGAAAACTCGTATACTAGGACTCATAGGCCACAAGTGGTGATTTAGTCCCAATATCAAGGTTGATCTAAAACTCTAATATCCTCTAATGATCTCATGTAGCTTCTCTCCCTTCCGATCTCCAAGTCTGAAGCTTTGAATTCTGACCTATAGGTGACTTTCTGTAATCTTTCAAGAAAGGTGACAACTTTGACAACTTTGCAAATTTGAAAACTTTCTCCAATATTTCTCTTGAATGGATCTTCAACCTAAATATGAAAATCACACGTCAAAGAGAGGGAAAAATGTTGTTTTGTTAGTGGATAGGAGTTTTCCTTAGTCAAACCCCATTTTGGTAATCAATCCTTGAAATAAAATGAAATAGAATGGAGGAATGGTGAATGAATAAATATGTTATGTTGCAACTCACCAAACCCTTGGAATAAAGGCTACAATCTTGTGTTAAATAGCTAACATGAATTTATATCTTGACTCTTGATTATATGTTATGGATCTTGACTTGAATACTTGCTTGAATCATGAAATACCTACATCACAAATGTTAGCTCAAAAACAAACATGTTGCATGATGAATTTGACATGATGCTTTAATATTGAATATAGCTCCAAAATTCTTGATAATCAACTCTTGAATTCTTTTGTAATCATAAACTTTCTATGAATTGCTAGGAGAAAATATGTGAAATAACCTTGTATTAATAGTTTTTTATGCTAAATTTCCTAAAATTACAACACTACAAGCCAACATCAAATCTAGGAGAATAAAATCCCACCAAGAATTTGAATTTAAAATAGGTCCAAGCTAACTAGGACTCATACACTAGTTGGGATGTATGAGTCCCAATAGCCTAGGCTTGGGACACAAATTTCAAGAAATGTTAAGTTTTGTGCCAAATTTAGGACTAGGCCCTGAAACTTAGGTGGGACTCCTACAATCAAGGTGGCGTATGAGTTACAGATCACTAAATCTAGGCCATACAATCTAAAATCACTAAATTATGATTGGTTATTAGATATGTTTTGAGATCATCCTCAGAAAGATGCATTAAATAAGGCTTGTGGATGTAAAGTAGGACCAAATAAGGCATAAAGAAGCCCAATTTTAGAGGGAGGGCCCATAAAAGTGTGAAAATGTAAAGGGATACATTTTTCTACACTACATTTAGCCCCCACTTTAGTGAGAGGAGGAACTTGCTTCAAACTCACACTAAAGTAGACAAAATCGCATCTAGAGGGGTCCAAGTGTACCAATGCTAGTGAGATAGGATGATCAAGAGGGTTGCACAAGCCCCCAGGATTAGATCTTATGGAAAACCAACATAGGCATAAAATAACACCATGTAAATAATGGAAGGATTAACAATAAGGCACAAGCATACACTACCAAAGACATAAAGAAGAAAGCAAAAGGAAAAACATGGGTCCAGATCAAGCCTCGACCATTTGTCCTCCATGTTGTGGATTAGATCTAAGTTGTTTGTCCAAAAATGTTTACAAGTGTAACATGATATCCACTATGTAAACCAAAGCATGCTCACAAGGGCTAGTGGAACCTCGAACCATCCACTAGGTGAGCCCCCAATGAGACATGTACACACACGGCCAGTATGCACTCACATAGACAAGCGACTATGGGAAAGTCACACCTAAGTTTGGATCACATACGCTAATAATACCAAAAGCTATACCTCCTAATAAATTTTATAAGGTGCCACACAACATGAACAACAAGATTCATGAAGCAAGAAAAGCTTTGTATGCTCGACATCCATGAATGAACAAGATGGCTTGACAGGAAAGAAAAGTGTGTTATGCAAGGTGGCCACATAACTAATATTGTAGAAAAAAGTGTAATGAATGTTCAAAGGATTTTTTCTTAGTTCATGTAAGGTCTTAACTTAGGGAACATTATGCCTACTATCTCCAAGAGAGGACCAATCTAAGAATAGAAGATTCACAACTTAGGGGATGCAGTGTGTTGCATCAAGCCACCAAGAGGAATATAATATGCTAAGAGAGATCATGATCTTGAAGGACAACACACCCAATGTCACCAAAAAGAGAAAAAATCATTTCATGAAGTAAGAAGACTACACAATGAAACATGATTTGAAAAATAATAATGCCAATGTCTACCCCCACTTTAAAGAAATTGTTAAACACCATGCTGTGAGCAATTACTTTAAAGTAGCAAATGATAAATGCTAACAATAAAGAGGACATGAGAGATTATTTGGAAAGCCCTATGCCAAGTCATATGTTTCCAAATGAAGTTATGTCATGAAAAGGGGTTTCCCCCAAAATCACATAAGGGATCTATGGATTTAGGGTCAATATGTCTTTGCTACAATGTTTTTAGAGAGCTAAAAATTGTCATCATTCCCCAAATACTCATGGAACATGAAGAATGACACAAAGAGAGCGAAAAAAAAAGAAAAATCCTTCATGTCAACATGGAAGAGACCTAAATGTCTCAATTCCTTGCATCATCCCCAAAAGGAAAATGCAAGACAAAGAATAGATAAGGAACAATCTTTTGGGTCAACATGGAAGAGACCTAAATGTCTCAATACCTTGTGTCATCCCCAAAAGGAAAACACAAGACAAAGAAAAGATAAAGGAAAAGTTTTTACAACATAGAGAAGAATTTAGGTACATATAGAGAGAGATCAAACAAGACAGTACAGGGGAGATCACATTAAGCACATGAAATCACACACATAGCATGAAAAAGAAAAGAAAATGAAAAACTAGTAAGGCACATGCGAGTCAACCTATAGTAGGTCATTTGCATCCCAATATTGTTCATTGTATACAAAATGTGGACAACTAGCCAAAGGGACAATGACTAGTTCCAAACTAGGGTCATCATCAAATTCAACACTCTTCCCAGGAGAATTATCATTTAAGCTCATAGAAGAGGAAAACGATGTATTCAATTCATTATGCACTTCTTCATCAATTTTAGCAACCTCATCATCATCATCCAAGTTAATCACAATGGGAGGTTGAATGATAATGTCTAAAGAAGAACTTAGCTCTTGTGTTTGCGATATAGGATCTTTTTGTTGCATCAAAGAGGGAGACTCATTGTGTATTGCTTCAGTTAAGTTTGGATGTTGATTTTCTTTTTTGTTCTCTTCATTTAACCTTTGAGCAAGAGCACGATGTCTACACCTAAGCTCTCTAGAATTTCTTTTTTTTGTGTGTGATTTTCAAGTTATGTTTGTGTAGGAGCAGGTGTATCAACCATAGGTTTCTTTTCTTCCTAAAGGGGAGGAATGGAAGGAACCATTGGAGGTTGTTCAACCACTTTCTCTTTAGCTTGTAAACTTGTTTTAGCTTAGGAGGCATGATAGGATTGTTTTCGTTGTCTCTTGGTCTTTTGTAGGAGTTAGGAAAAGTATCTATCTTAGGTTGGTCTTGGTTATTTGAAATTGTTTTTGGTTTTATCATGGTTTCATCAAGGATAGGAGGCTCAATCATGGGTTGAGGTGTGTTTCTAAGGGATAGTTTTTCTATGTATTTAACTTAAACTTTTGATGGGATTTGAAAAAGAATTCCTCACAAGTTTAATAGGTTCTATAAGCTCAGGCCAGAAGAAATCCAATGAAAAATTCTCATGGGAAGACACAAGATTAAAGCGCATGGTAAATATTTCATTTTCAAAGGGAAACTTTAAACATTTATGCACATCCAACGGGATGGCTTTCATGGAGCATAGCCATGGATAACCAAGCTTCACACGGAATTGATCTAATATCGAGATGATGGAGAAGGAGACATCTAATTATTTCGGTCTAATTTTGAAAGCAAGGGTGATTGATCCCATCATAGGGAAAGCAAAACCATTATGCATTTTTATCCATGCTTTCAATTTATCATATGTTTCTTGATAGATTTCATGCACAAGTAAGAATTATTCAATGATCACATTCTCTCCACAAATGAGACCAATTAATAACCCATTAGTGGGCTTGCCATTGATTTGGTCAGCTATGTAAAGAGGACCATCAAGTGCATTTCTAATAATATCTCTAGATGATAAAGCAATGTAAAGATGCCTCTTAGTTCAACCCTTACGAGGTTGAGTTTTGATCAATGCAACCAAACCATCGATAGGATTTTTTTCATTAGTATCTATAGGACCTTGTTCAATAGTATTGTTATCTCTATGATTTGCACCGAGACTGAGATTTGACACAACTAATCATGAGTAACATGGGAACTTTTCTAAGGCGATGGGTGACCTTATAATAGAAAAGAACCTCTAGAGAAATTTGGTTCTTTATTGTTCTCACCTCAAACTACTACTTTTCTTTCTAAGGAAAAGGTAAGAAAATTACAATATTGAAATGAAACTAAATTTCTATAATATGGTGAAACACCAAAATGACTAAATGGGATGCAAACTTGGTTTTTTACACTTTTCAGTCAACAAATTGATAAAAATTCTACACAACTCTTTTTTGCATATTTTTTACACAAGTATTTTATAAGAAGGTGTTTACACAAGACCCTAGAAAGAAAAAACAAATTTCATAACTTGTAAACAAATATTTTTCTTGCAAGAAGATACTTTCAATGAGACAAAAATACGAGGAAAAACACAAGTTTTCACAATTAGATCAATCAATCACCATAACATGTACACAAGCAAGCAAGTAATGAGAGGGTAAAAGTGTATCAAATCTATTTATCATCCAAGGTACTCACAGTTTGCATGACTGAATGAGTTACAAAACAATGTTGTAGTCTAATGAAGAACTATCTCCATAAATCTGAAAATTAAGAATTGAACTCAAAAATGAGTTACATGAGTGAATATAAACACAATCCAAGTGGTTGCACCAAAATAGGAGCAAGCAACCACCTTGGGTTGGATGCCCTAAAAAATCCTAGAAATGAGGCACTGGATTCCTCACAAAACCACCTCCAACATGTGGGGAGAAATGGTTTTGGCCATAACAAACATTTAAGTGCATAAAACCACCAACAAGGTGCATTAATGACCCTATGATTGTGGGAATATGATTTTAAATTGAGAAAAAACTCCCCCAATATTCCCTCCACTTCTCTCCCTCCTCAACTGAGAATTTGAAAAAATTCAACATTTTGCATTTAAAGAATAAAAAAATAACTTTAAGGTTTATAAGTGCACCTTAAAATCATTTTGTTTTACAATAAATATATATATGCAAAAAATGAAAAATTAAATTAAATCCTCCAAAAATGTTGAGGTGGCAATTCGAGCTGAAGTGGAGTCCAAATGTTGAAATGGCATTACATAAACAAACATGGAAATGCTCAAAGGCAAAAAATTACCTATGGCACAAACTCCAAAAATAGGGCCACATGCTTATACATTAGTTGATGTTTTATTTTAATAAAAACAATATCCAAAATACCACCACTCACCAAACTTAGGGTTTCAACCCTAAAGCAAAACCAAAGAAAGAAACTCATTCACACTATTTTGAATGAAGCCTCTCGAAGAAGCTAAGTCCACCGTCAATGAGGGTTCCTGGAGCTCTTGAGCTCGACTATCTGTTGAACTCTATGGAGGATTTTTCGAGTCTACTCCCATACATTTACTCACACTCTCTAACATTTTTCTTAATGCACTCATTTGGTAAGTTATTTGTTGAAGTAAAAGGAATATAAAACCTCATTTTAACTTATTTCAAACTTCCTGGCCATGGGCATCATTACTTTTCTTTCCATTCTTTTTTTTTGTGAACATTTTCTTCTTTGCTAGCCATCATAAAAGTTTGAGAATGTATCTTCAAGAATTCAAAAGAACAAGGCTCGGCCTTAGAGGAAAAAAACCATTTACCTATTTTCTTTTCATCATCTGGGTGCATGAAATCTGTAAGAAATTCTTCCTTTAAAAAAAAATAGCCACGACCATATTCATTCTTGTGATATTTTCTTGTTTCTGGAAAAACCCTAGATGGGTTTTTAAAAAAATGCTTTTATTTCAAATACTACCCACAACTTTACTTAACCTTGCAGAAAACACCTACGTTACATCAAAACTATGCTCTTCATTCATGCCTTCATGAATTCTCAGTAGGAAAGTAAAAAAAAAAACTTTAGTGTATTTAGTTCTCAGATTTCATACTCATCTTAATAAGAAGCAATTACAATGACTTTTCTATAAATATTTAGTAGAATAGGCACTCAATGGGATCTTATGTGACCTAGTTCTAGTATCAAAATTATTCCTTGATATTTAGTCCATGTGGTATCATCAAAGGTAATGAATTCATGGCCCAAATGGGTGTTTTTTTCATGTTCTAAGTTCTCAACATTTGGTATCTAGATAAGTGTCATGGATTTGGGAGGAGGGATATATTGATGAAATAAGGGGGTGATGGGTTTGTTATGTTGATGAGTGTTTTAGCACTTCACAACACAATTAAAACACAAGTGTTCTATCTCTCTTGAAAGGTGAATATCTTTAAACAATTTTCAAAAAAATAACCCCAAGGTTTATAAATTTAGGTCTTGACAATGCAGAAAACAACTAAGTGATGATATGATTTGCTAGTAATCACAGAGGGAATTTATGGTTTACAAGGTTGGAAGCTTATGGGATTGTAATGAGGGTTTCAAGAATTTTGAAGACTAGTAAAACCCTTGTTGGTTTTTAGAATAGCAGTATGAAAACAACCTTTTATCATCAAATATAACAACTTGAATGAAGTTGGAATCCTATACTAACACAAAGAAGAGAAACAAGTTGACTCAGCAGCGCCTAAATGATTTAGTTTTTGTTAGGTACAACCTTCGCCTTGTGGAGGGTGTTTCACACGAGTCCATCGACTTGGATGACATTGATCCATATGGTGAATGGACTATTGATGAACAAAATGATGAGGTTGATGTCTTCCTTATTGATGAGGATCTCTCTGCTTCTTCTTCTGCATTAGAGAGAGCAGCAGTAGAAGAAGAAGCAGGAAGATTGGATGCCATGGAGGACAATGAAGACACATTTGAATATCATGTTTCCCCTGCTCGATCTCCTAGTCCTTGTTTGGATACTATAGCATGAGCACCTTCTAGTTCTAGGCCTTTAAAATTGAGTACCATTGGGAGGGGAAAGAGGAAGATGTAGATTACATGTGGTTGTTACTGTTTTCCTCTTTTTGACATGATTATATGTAAACATTTATAAACTTATGATGTTGTTATACATTGAAACTATGAGTATTTGATGACTATGAATAATTAAATTTCAATTATTGAGTGTTTGATGATCATATGACGTGTAATCTTTGAATTATGAGTGTTTGATAATCAAATTAGGCTCTTATGTTCTCTAAATGCATTAATTTGTTCTTGTTTTTTTGTAAAACTATGGTGTTTTTTTAGCTGAGTCCTAGTCGAGTCTTTTCCCGAGTCTATGCCGAGTCCCGAGTCTAAGTCATATTTTTGGGCTGCCGAGTCCGCAGCAAGTCTGAGTTTGCAAACTATGTTAAAATCAATTTCATCTATAAGGGTTGGGAAATTCCGGAGAGAAATCTTGTGAAGAAACTATGTTATAATTTTATAATTTTATTTCCAAAGGATAATAAATTGTTTGAAGGTTGTTTTCAATATGTCTATGCTGATGAAACTTCTCCATTAAAAAGATATGAATGAGGGTTTGGATCTAGATTGTCTCATTTGTTGCATTGTATTTTCTTGAGAGGAGTGTATTTTCAAGGAAGATAGAAAATTTTGCACATGAAACCTTTAGTTGTGGTTGTGACTGTCTAATATTGACTCATTCTAAATGCTTTCCATAAGGATTATTTAGAGTAGATGCTAGCTCTCAAGCATTACAAAAGCTTATTAGTGAATGAATGCTAAATTTTGGCAATTGCATGAACCCCTTTTTTACCAATAGTCCTTTTGATAAATTGGATTAGACCTAGAATATGTTCTCTCCATCATTGATTGAGCATCACATATTTCTATTCATACCTTATGATTTTCAATTCATAATATGATGCTTCACATGAAGTCAAAAATTTGAGGACTTCAAATCCCTATGTAAACCCTTGAGGGTTTGAAAATCCTTGCTTTTGTCACTGTTTCTCCTCTATACATTTTGCTCTTCCTTATTTTAATATAGCCATATTTTTTTGTTATCACATTTAACTTCTCATTTCTTGTATTTGGAGATATCTAGCATCCTCAATGCTTCATTATTGCAATGTGCAAGGCACTCCTATAGCAGGCTATTATATTCCATGTTTTTCTTTATGACCTTTGCATATGTTGTTAAAACATTAATCAAGTTGATTTATATAATTGTGGCTTTATTTTTGCATTCTTCCCTCATAGCATTGGTTTCCCTTCATGCTTTTAACATTGAACTGATTGCTATATCAATAGCTCTGCATCTTACAAGGACTACTTCTTTTTATATGATTATGCTATCTTATTAAAACATCTTCAATATTGATTGTAAAACAACAAATCCTTCACTCTTGTAGAATGCTCAATGTGATTCCATGAGTCCTTAATGTAACTTGAATTTTATACACCTATTAATTAAGATGCCTCCAATGCTTGTACATTTAAGTCACTAATGGGCATACTATTCTTTTCATTTTACTTATATTTATGTTTTATCCTTACGAAAATGCTAACTTTGAATTTCTCTACTTTTTACAACAAGCATTTTAAATTATTATTTCATTTGTTCCTGTCACCATGCCCCATATGCATTGTTGTTCTCATGACTATTAACTTTGCATATCACAATAAAACTTTTTACCTTTCTTCCCATGAGATGACACCTTCTTCTAGTCATTCTATTAAAAAATTCATATGCCTTTCCTATGCTTCCATCTAATGGCCTGAGTAGAACTTTAATGCTTTTGAATCTCATTATACTTATTGAATGATTCATTGTATCTTAGAAAAACATCAACTATTATCATATGTTATCATTAATTTATCCATTGTGCATCTCTAACATAGATAACCTGACCTCTAGGCACATCACCTTATTTGGGAATTATGCTGACATAAAGGTAACACAATTTCTTCCGGCATTTGCTGCATTTTTCTCTAGAGTTACCTCATTCTTGTGGGCACCAAAATTCCAGATTGGGAATCTCTAAAGAAGAGGCAAAAAATATCAAAATAAAATTGTATGAAGAGGTAGCAAAACACAACTATGACATGAACCAGTACTGCTCATCACATATCAAAACAAGGTATAAACAAAGATTCAGCCTAAATATCTCATTTTCTCAAGCATCTTGGGCTTAACTCTAGTAGGAGCCTCATTTTACCCCACATGCTGAATTAGGATGAATAGAGAAATAAAATGATTACCCTGTAACTACACATGAAGCAAACATTTAGAAAAAATGTGCATATGGTCAAAAGGCTTGATGATCTTGTTTTTCTTTTCTTTGGACATAGATAGCTTATTATTTGTTTAATGCATGTGAAGGACAGTTTATACAATGGTGGGTGGATGTATAAGTAGTGTTAGAGACCATTATTGCTTAGAGCTCTACTCTAACCTCATTGCAAATTATTTTTAGGTGTAGGGCATGGAACAAAGGGCTATGGAGGATGCAAAACAACTTGAGTCAAGAGGCCAAGCAAGACCACAAACTCTGACCAATCATCAGGCAATGACTAGCCTCTTCCCCTATATATGCATTTTCATTCTTTTAATTTATCAATGTATAAATTGTACATTATTTCCATTGAACAAGCTAAATCTCACAGCTTGTGTGAGATAAATTTGTACTCTTGAATCAATAAAGATAACTTTCAACAATATTTGTATAGATCTTTTCAATATCGTATGCACTTGTATAAATGCAATAATCTATATTTATTCTTATATTTATACATTTGAATGCAATATAGGGAAGATAGATATAAAATGCATTTCATTTTCAGTTTGTAGACACCTTTTAGCTCACTCGGTTTGACAAGAAACAAAAATGAGTAACAAGCATCAATGTTTTCATCATTTGTGTCAACATTCATCACATCATTCTTCTTAGTTTCACTAACTTTGATAAATGAAATATCATAATTAGGAATAGGTTTGGTAAAGATTTGTAAGTTTTGGTTAGGAGGGGCAACGGATTTTTTTCCTTGATCATTAACACCTCCAACTTGAAGTCGACCAGAATTAATGAGGTCTTGCACAAGATGTTTAAGACGCTTACAATGTTTCTTGTCATGTCCATTTTGTTAGTGAAAATCATAATAAGAATTTGATCTAAATTTTGGATGTAAAGGCTTATTAGGATCAAGTGTTTTAACATCAGGTAAGGTGATCATTTCATGTTCTAGAAGTTGTAACATTATGTTATGGAGGGTATCAGGTAAGGGAGTAAATTGCCTAGCTAGATCCCCAAATGTGAAATGAGTTTTCTTCTTTATAGCAACCATGTGGGTATCAACATGTTGAGTTGGTTGAGGGGGATTTAGTTGAAGGAATCCTTTATTTTGTTTCCTATAAGGTTGTAATTGTTTTTATTTGTGGATTTGAACTTCTCAAGATGGCTAGAGGTAGATTTTGTTTCATGACTACTAACCGAGTTTTGATAATCATGAAGGGTATTACAAAAGTGTATAAATGAAGGAAACTTCATCATGCCAAGCTTATCTTGTATCTTAGTTTGAAAATTCTCAATGAACATTTGTTGAAGGTGAGGATCAAGAATCTTTACGTCGATTTGGGAATAAAGCATTTGGTAGTGTGAAATGAAGTTAGTAACTTTTTCATCATCTTTTGCTTACATCTCATCAAATAAACTAAGGTCATCTTAGGAGTCATGTGTACTTGGAAATGGTTAATAAAGGCCTCAACAAGTTCATTGAATGAAATTGAATTGAGTTATTCAATAGAAAGGAAAACCATTCTAAAGCAGTATCTTTCAAGGACCTAGGGAAAAGCTTAGCCAAGAGCTTATCCTCAAGGAAAAAATTGCTACATAAGGTGGTGTAAGCGGAAACATGGTTAAAAAGATCTCATTTCCCCCATATTTATCAAATTTAGGAATCTTTATACCTTGTGGTATTAGTGTTCTCAATATCTCCAAGGATAAGGGATTGCTTTTGACATAGTATGAAGGTTGGCCATTTTGATTTTGGTTTATGGTGGAAATTTTCTTTTGAAGGGATGAAACATTTTGCAAAATTTGATTAAGGATGGTGTCATTGCTTGTATTTTGAGATGGATGTGAATATGGTGGAGGTTTATATGTTTTTGAAGTGGAAGTCAATGGAATTCTTACGAGAGGTAAAGTGGTAGGAGATATCACGTGTGATGCCACAAAGGTACAAGGATTGCTAGCGGAAATACCCAATGTAGGAAAGACATTACTAGTAGGTTGCATCGTTCTTGTAACTTGAGGGTTGGTATAGGTGGGAATAGAGGAAATGGTTGTGGGAGGAGGAATTTGAGTTACTTGAATTTGGACATTGTTTAAATGTTGAGCACAACTAGTAAGTTTTCCAAAAATATGAGTTAGGTTACGTGCAAGTTCTATTCCTTCTTCACTTCCAATCATGCAGTGTATGTTATCTATGATGGGAATAGTAGTGGATGAAATTTTTTTAGTACTCACTTGATGTTGTACGTTTGCTAAGTCTTCATAGATTTGAATTATGTTTTCTTGAGTAATGCTAGTAACCATTGTTTCAACACTTGTTATGCTACTTGAAGATAGAGATTTGTTAAGGGTATGGTCCATACCTAGTGAACTAGTGTCAACACTATGAGTGAAAGAGCTATACAACCCAAGATCCACAATGATTGTGCTATCGCGGGATGACATGAGTCTTGAACTACATCTCACTATAGTATTAGCAATAGGACACCAAGTTGTAAAGCTTATGCAAGGGATAATCAATGAATGTAAGATAAATGCAATGAACACAAGATGAATGATATTATTTAATTATATTTCAAATGAATTTAAGCTAGATGCAATGAAATGAATGAAACAAAAATCTAACAATAACAAACAGAAGCATACAAACAAGGTTTTTAATGCTGTAAAATGTAGATTCAAATCTAGCACAGGACTAAATTGCGTAGAGGGGTGTATGAGTCCTAGTTAGGGTTTTTGAAAGGTTCATCTACTGAACAATCAACATAAAATTTCTAGAACTCAAGTAAAACAACCTGTACTGGGACTAAATCGCCCAGAGGAGAGAATGAGTCGTAGATGAGGGTTTTGACACTAAAATCATAAAAATTCAAGTGAATATTAGGTTTTTTGGTTTGTACGTAGCCTAGACTATGTGCAATTATAGATTTCAAATGAAATTCAATGACACAAGATGCAAAAATGCAACCTATATGCACCTTCACTAATGCAAGATTTAGAAGCCCTAAATGCAAATTAACTAATGGAAGACCTAATGCAAAGTTAATGTAAGCTAGATCTAGGACTATGATGCACTCCAAATTAAAAATAAGGTTTGCAAAGGTTGGGTTCACCAAAATGAAACAAAGAAAATAGGGTGTGCCCGCCTTTTAGGAGATGGACAACTTAGCGGACCCTATTTTGCTCTAGTTTCATTCAAGGAAACCTTAGAGATCTCAATTTAATGGTGCAATTGAGAGGAGGGGTTTTGTATAGGGTCTCCTAGGGTGTTATTAAAGACAAAGATGGGGTTCATGGCTAAGCAAGTGATTAGAAAGACAAGAAATAAAAGTAACATGAAAAACCTAACTATATGACCTAGAAAATGAACTTAAATCAGAATAGCAAACTAGATATAAACAAAGGTGCACCTAGAAAACTGAAGATGCTTGAAACAAGGTTTGAAATCCCAAAATTATGAATTTTGAAGCACACTGGGACTCATATCCTAGTAGGGTGATTTATTCCCAGTTCAAGATTTCAGGCCGAAACTAGAATCTATAGCTAGTAAACCAGGATCTACATAATTTCTTTGAAAATTGGTATACTAGGACTCATACGCCACAAGTGGTGATTTAGTCCTAGTATTAGGGTTGATCTAAAACTCTGATATCCTCTAATGATCTTTTGTAGCTTCTCTCCAGGTTTCAATCTCCAAGTCTGAAACTCTAAATTCCAACCTGTAGGTGACTTTCTGTAATCTTTTAAGAAAGGTGACAACTTTGACAACTTTGACAACTTTGCAACTTTGACAACTTTCTCCAATCTTGCTCTTTAATGGAACTTCAACCTAAATCTACAAATCAAACATCAAAGAGAGGGAAAAATGTTGTTTTTTTAGTGGATAGGGCTTTGTCTTGGTCAAACCCTGTTTTGGTAATCAAGCATTGAATTAAAATGAAATATAGAATGGAGGAATGATGAATGAACAAAGATGCTATGTTGTAACTCACCAAACCCTTGGAATAAAGGCTGCAATATTGTGTGAAATGGCTAACATGAATTTAGATCTTGACTCTTGATTTATGTTATGTCTCTTGACTTGAATGCTTTCTTGAATCATGAAATACCTACATCACAAATGCTAGCTCAAAAACAATGCAAGATAACTTTGGCATGCTACTTGAATCTTGAATATAGCTCCAAAATGCTTGATAATCAACTCTTGAATGCTCTTGAATTCTCTTGTAATCATAAACTTGCTATTATTCTTGAATACTTGAATTGCTAGGAGAAAATATGTGAAATAACCTTATATTTATACTTGTTTATGCCAAATTTCCCGAAATTACAACACTACAAGCTAACATCAGATCTAGGAGAACAAAATCCTACAAGAATTTGAATTTAAAATAGGTCCAAGCTAAGGAGTCATATAGCTTTTGGGGCATATGAGTCTCAATAGCCTAGGCTTGGGACACAAATTTCAAGAAATGTTAAGTTCTATGCCAAAATTCAGGACCATGCCCCGAAACTTAGGTAGGACCCATATGCCCAAGGTGGCGTATGAGTCCCAAATCACTAAATCTGGGCCATATAATCCAAAATCAATAAATTGTGATTGGTTATTAGATATGTGTCAGGATCATCCTTAGAAAGATGCATTAAATAAGACTTGTGGATGCAAAATAGGACCAAATAAGGCAAAAATAAGTATAATTTTAGTAGGGAGGGCCCAAACAAGTGTGAAAATGTAAAGGGATACATTTTTCTACACTACAATATTTTATGTGAAGTTGCTTCACTCTATTTTTTTGTATTTACATTGCCACTTAGAGATATATTTTGGCCCATCATGATATTGCACTCACCCATGAAAAATAACATTAAATGGGATGGAAATGGATGTATAAGCACATGGAAGGGTGTAGGGAGAGAGGGATGACTAATACCTATGGTTAATTAGAAAAAATAAAATCTATTTATAAAAAGCATGGTACAAAATTGCAAGAAACATTTGGAAACATGGAAAACTAAGACCAACTTGTAAATAAATGGAGTATAGGAAATTAGCTAAGCTCGATATGAATACAATATCAACTATAGGCTAAGGTTGATTCAATCACAAAAAATTTGGAATAATTTTTCTTAGTCATACTCTTGCCATGAATAGAAATTCTTGTTGACCTATATAAAATTATTCTTTCTTGTATACAAATGAAAGAATGGATAGGGTGTTTATATGATAGATTCTCATTAGTTATGGGTAGGCATAGGATTAATTAATATTCCCTCTTAACAATATCTCAAGATTTCACAAAGTCAAGGTTGCCTAGTTGGTAGTTATAATAAAGATGGTGACCCCCAATAGGGTTCAAACCCATTTTTTCATGAAATCACAAATAGATAATTTTTATTTGAAAAATAATTAGTTGAAAATTCAACCATTTATCCATATTTTGAGAAGGGGACATATCGGGTTTCTAGTGTCATAAATTGCACCTTGTGGAACACTTGTGTATTTAGCCTGCTACATTTATGGCGACTTGTCACATTAATAACAAAAATCTGAGTCAAAAATTCACAATTTCAACTTCGTAGGGGTCAATAATGAAGCATTAGCAGCCTAGATATCTCATTTCTTGTAATTTTTTAAGTAGGATGTTCGCACGATGCGTGGACCTCTGTACAATGTGCTAGCATCCCTAAAATTTTTGAGTTTCAAATGAGGGAATCTCATGGGGTGCTACCACAATAATGTGTTACACTTTTTTGGGACATCCTAAGTTTTGCTTGAAATTGCATATTTTAAAAAAATATAATGATTTAAGCCTTGAAAGGTTCCATTTAAAGGACTTTAATTGAAGAGGGTTTGATCAAACCCCCGTGGATAGAATCCGCTAGTTTTAAACCATGCCTATAATGGAGTCTCCTCTACACCTATCAAAATGCTAATAAAAAACCACTTTTGATTTACCTTTTGGGGAATCAAATGAATTCATTTAAAATTTATGTTTTGTAAGTATGTGGTCCTTATTATAAGATTCCCAAAAAGTATAATTTTAAATATATTTAATTTGATTATATTTATTTTTTATTTCTTGTGAATGTAGGTTTTTCAATGAGCATTGAGGTCTTTGTTTCGCACATACGAAAAAATAGGAAAATATAGAAAAAAATTCTAAAAAATATATGTCCTCTAGGTATTGATGTCCTTATTCCAACAAAAATTGAATTATGATACATATAAAAAAAGTTATGCTCTTAATAGTACACCTATGTCTAAATTGTAATTGGTTTGACTTCAAAACTTAATTAAAAATATATATATTCAATAAAGCATTATGAAACCAGATGCATCCTCTAGATATTGTAGTTATAAATCTAAATTAAAAAAAATAGAATTTTATCCTTCATCGAAAATTTTTTGTGGTTTATAGTACACATCACTCTTTAAATATGGTGTTTACTATTAAAAACTAGTTATCGAAGCAGATGGAAAAAGAAATGCAATTTGATTGCAAAAAAATTAAAAATATATATTTAGAATCTATAGATAAAAAGTCACAAATCACTATCTTTCATCATCTTCAAATTCCTCATGGTTTAGTAGTTATAGGTGTTTGAAAGTGAAGATTTAGTTCAAAATGTTCATTTCAATGTCGAGTTTGGCCAAAAAGCGTAACCCACTATTGTGGGATCAACCCGTGTCCTTTTCCTATGTCACATGTTATTGTGGTAGAAACACAAGTGTAACATCTCTTCCTGCCCATGTAGCCTCACAAAACTCCTCTTTTCACTCTTTCTCTCATTTGTTCTCATTTTCCCTCATTCGATCTTGCTCTCTTGCTCTATTCGCCTCTACATCTTTTCTCTCTTGCTCTATTCGCTTCTACATATTTTCTCTCTTGCTCTTTGTAGCGAAGCTCTATTGGATTCTTATCTCAACAACAGTCAAGGATCTCTTGCAAGTAATCATGTAACGTCTATCAAGCCAAGAGGGGAGCCACAAACTATTGGTAACACTCTCTTGTTTATTTATCTCATCTATTTAATATTGTCTACTTGTCTTGTCTATTATATTCATGATAGGGATCCTCCTCCATAGCGGGGTTCGTTTCTATCACATGTATTTTACATTACATGAATTTTTTTCTATTTCTATCTATCTGGTTATCCATGGAGGTGGAAACACCAAATTGGGAGTTTGACTAAGGAAAGCCCCAAAACAACCCCAAGATTTTTCCCTATCTTTCTTGTGTGTAGATGTATGGATTCGAAGAGTTGGGTCTTGTAGATCTAAGGTTTTTATTCTTTGTTTTGATAGGGACGATAGCATAGGTGTAAACATCCATGCGGTGCATTTTCATCCATGGCCAATGCTTTTCTCTTTTGGGGGAAGAATCTATGGGTTTTAAAATTTCTATTTATGTAATCTATATCTTGTAATTTTATAATAGTTTATGTTATTTAGTAGTTTACTATTCTTACCCTTAATAGCTTGTCATTTCACTTAATCAAGTTATTCAAATATTCTCTATTCTTTACTTTATCACTTGAGCTTCATACTTTGAGGTAACTGAGGGCTAATCACTCCCTATAGACTATGTTTTTCTTGAGACTTAGGAGTAGTGAATCCCCTCCTTTACATTTTGGTGAACCCAACGTGAATAAAATCATATCAAATCTTTTTCTTCAAAACTTTAATGCTTTTGATAATGCATTCTCTAAATAGGATTTTGATATGTTGGATGATGCCCTAAATGATTTCTTATAGGTGTCTCCTTCTATCCAAGTATTTAATAAACAAACTTCTTCTTTGCAAGTCGAAGAGTCCATGAATGTAGTCTTAGTATCTTCCACCCCTCAAAGGCTTAAGAGACCGATCATTTATGTGATTCTAGTTAGCCCATCTCCTAAAATAATTCATTCTATTCATGGGGTTCATGTCACAAATCATACACCAAACCTTTACACAAGATTTATATAATCTAAGGCTCCCTCTTATAGAGCGGTAGCTTGTACTTACAATACTAGAAGGAATCAACAAAATATTAATCAACCTACTTCTTTACCACCTTCTCAACCAAGCCTTCCTCAAGCACCTAAACCTATATCTAAAGCACCTAATGAGTATGATCTTGTCAAGCAACTTCGTGTTACTCCCACCAACATCTCATTTTGGGATTTTCTTCAAATAGATTTGATGTACCAAGGTATGCTTTAGGAAGCCTTGTAAGATATCCTCTTTCCTTCTTCCACTAGTCCTATAGATGTTAATGCATTTATGGGTCATATTCGTGTAGATTCATTGAATATTACGTTCTATCTACATGAACTCCCACCTCCAAAAGTATAAAAGAAAGCAGATCCTCTAATGATAATAATTAATATTAATAATATATTGGCATTATTCATGCTCTCGTTAACACCGGTTCAACACTCAATGTATGTAGCATTGATTTTTTATCTAAGATTAAAATTGGTTTTTCTTCTCTTGTTGCTTCTTCCTTATATATTTGTAGATTTGATAATGTTGGTCAACAAGCCTTAGGCATGATAATCTTGCCTTTGAGATTGGGACCTGTTACTATACCCACCCTAGTATATATGATTCCAAGTCCATTACCTTACAAAATTCTCTTGGGAAGACCATGGATTCATGCTTTGAGAGAATTCGCTTCTACCTTGTATCATTTTGTGAAATTTATTGCTAATAACAAAGTAATTACAATCAAGGCCAACCTTAATGTTATACACTTGTGTGAAATGGTAGCTTTCAGTCAAGGCTTGGTTGTTCCTACTCTTAAAAACCTTATTCCTTCATTATCTTCTAATGTGTTGGAATCCACTCTAGTAATGCATGTTCCAAATGCTACTCTTGAGTCGAATGTCCCTAAGGAAGATCATCCTAAAGTAGAGAATCCTAAGTCTACCCTTTTTATGTCATATTCTTAATTGAATGCATCTCTTGGTGATGATTGGGGATCCTTCAACTTTATTGAATCCTTCATCAGAGAGTAAAAATTATATCCTATTTGTTGGAAGAATGAGCAAATGTCATTGATAAACTTGTTGGCAACATGAGCATGTGGGATGAGCACAATGTATATAGTTATGTATTGCAATGTTGTCATTGATGTCAACATTGTATCCCAGTACGAATAATATGATGCACATCATTTTGGATGTATTGAACATGTTTAAGGATGATTATGAAAGATAATTTTGCAAGAATGTTTGATCTGGTGAAGGTAATAGTTTTGAAAATTGACTAAGTGTCAATTCAAGTGATTTTGTGTATAGGGGATCCAATATTCGGGTCTGCATTGGTCAGCTAATGAATTTATTGCTCTAAGATTCTAACATAATTTTATTGGTTGTTAGGACATCCTAATTCCAAAGTTTCATCTTGTTTTAGTTTTTGGTTTTGGAGTTATGAGTAAGAAAATCTTCACTTGGTAGTTATAGGTGGTTTTTAATGCAATGCATATGCTTTGGTGAATTTGTACTTCTTAGTAGATTGGATTTTTGCTTTGCAAAGTTGTGAAGTTGTTGACAAGTGTCAGATAATTGTGTATTCTACTTTGCATAGTGTTTGGAGGTCCATGTTCCCGAATATGGTTGTACAATTGACAAATTTCATAATTAGATCAATGTTGGTGCTAACCTATTGAGTTGGGTGTATTATAGAGATTGAATATGTCTTGATGTATTGTGTGGGTGCTATTTTAGATCCATGTCAGCCTATTTCACATATTTATAAGGTTTTATTCTTGGTGTGAAGCATGTGTGGATAGTTTTTGATCCGAAAAACTATATTTTATTTATTACATCTAATTAGACCAACCTAATTGATGTTATAGGTGAAGCAAATATATGAGTAGGATTCTTTTAGTATTTTGTAAGTAGTGACAAGTGATAAGAGTAAGTGGATGAAAATTATGCAAATTTAGTGTGAATACAGAGAAGAGAAGAGTGATATTTCATATCAGTATGAAGAGTTTTGAGTCTATATTTTGAGCTTCATTGGAACTGTATTTCATGCATGTGTTAGATGCAATTGTACCGTTCAAATATGGCTATAAGCCATAATCTCTTTTATTTTTTTTATTTCTTAGTGGGTAGTGAGTACACTTGGACAGTGAGTCTACCTATAGTGAGCACTTCTATAATATACTAATCGGTTATAATATATTGTGAGCTAATCTTCACTGTGGTTTTTCCCATTTTGGGTTTTCCACATAAAAATCTTGGTGTTCATGTGTTATGTGATGTTGTTGAATGTTTTCATGTTTTTCTTCATTACTATAGTTTAAAAATTTATGAACATTAGCTGTTTAAATTATTAAATGGTTTATAAGAATAGTGATTCACCCCCTCGCCTCTTAGTATTTTAGGTGTTTAACAATTGGTATCAGAGCTCGGTTCCTTGGAAGGAGATTAATCACCTGGGGAAGATCTTGGAGATTGAACACATGGTTGTTAGAAGACTACCTACTCCTCTAGAAGATATTCCTTTTGTTGGATCTACAAAAGAAGATTACATATTTGACATAAATGGAGAACTCAAAGTTCTCTTGAAGATATGGATAGAACTGAAGGTGAAAATAGAGATCTAAAAGAAAATGTCAAAGAAGCATATGAATGCATCAAAAAATTAAGAGAACAAATCAAGAAATTCAAAGAAAGGCATAAGGAGGTCAGTGAGCAATTGAAGCAAGCAAATGAAACAATTATTGATATGAAGGTGCAAGTTGAGAGAAAATAGTTGAAGAATGTTTGAATGCACTGGTGAAAATAAAATCTAAAGAATGCACAAGACTTGGACAAGAAGTTGTGAATCTGAGATCAAATCTTGAAAAAGCAAGGATTCATGAAGAAAAATTCAAGATAAGTTCTATAAAGCTTGATGAAATGATTACAAGTTAGAAAGGATCTAAAGATAAAGAAGGTTTAGGATTTGAAAAGGGTGAAAGTTCACAAGTAGACCAGACACCTAAAAAGAAGATCATTGAATAAAATAATTTTGAAGACAGGAAGAAAAATGGGAAGTAAATCTGAAATCAAATGAATGAAGCTAGAAGACCACTAGTCAAACAACCAAATGCTAAAAGGTACACATATTTTAATGGTTTTTTATTATTCCTACAATAAATTTGGACATAAGGCTATGGAATGTAAATGTAGAATGAATCATAATGTTCCATCATTTCTTGTTCAATGTTTTACATGCAAGAGATTTGGTCATAGATCTAGTGAATGCGGAAATCAAATGATGAATGGCTATAGCAATGGTAGAATGGTTCAATATTTCAATGGCTATTGTCGTACATGCAATGGATTTGGGCATAAATTTAATCAATGCAAATCTAGAATGAGTGGAAGCAAGCCAATTCAAAAGAATGTTATATGTTGTAATTATAGTAGACCTTGACACATTTCTAAGTTTTGTAGAAGCAAAAATATGAAGAAGGATAATCTAGTGAAGAAGTTATCTAGTACAAAAAATTTGATCCGGTAGAGACAAAGAAGGAGATAGATAAGATTTGGAAAAATAAGGAAGAGACAGAGGTTAAGGATGAATCTGTACCAACATCTAGTAAAGATGTTTCCTCTAAAAACTAAGTTGAGAGCTTTGGCTCAATGGGAGATTTAATGGAAATCTTCCATCCCCTACCAAAGAAAATGGTGTTGAAGCTTTGGCACAAGGATATGTGGTATGGTTCAATGTGTTTGATCTATTGGAGAAAACTCAGGTAGAAATATTGAAATGTAGAAGGTTGTAGAGCATTTGAAGGTGACTATGCATACAATGAAGAGTTTGACAACTTTTTGAGATGAAGCATTTATAGAAAATTAGGTCAAATTTGAATGGGTTATAATTAATTTTATTTGATTAAATTTATTTACATTGAGCATTTGAGAAGAATAAATTTGTGAAGAAGTGAATTGGAGTGGCTGAGGTGATTGAGTTGGAGTACAAGCAAAACCGTAGGCGGAAAGTGTTTGAAGGTATCCTCAATTTTTTTACCCAATTTTTTGAAAGAGCTTTCAATTTATTGCAAAGATGTATACCCACGAGTGGTAGAAGTCTCAGAACATCCAAGACCTAAGTTTAAGAGGCATCCCAACAAATCATTGATGGATGATTTGGATGGTGTATTTTTGCACATCTCGTATGGAGTTTTACACATAAAGGATGTTAGGGCTTACATCCATGTCAAAATGGAAGAATATAACCACACAAAGTTGAATGAAGTCTAGTTCAATGAACTTACTAGATAATATTTTGAGTTAAAACTAGAGTATGGGGTTTTGGCAGAGAAGAATCTTGATGTCTGGAGCAAGTTTCCCATCTTATGTTAAATGGATGAGTGGGTGAGGTACACCTTGAGCAAGATACATGACAATTTCTAGTTGGATATCCCCCATCTAATCAACAAAGAGGCAATTAGGGTTGTGATTGGTCTATGCTCAACCAGACCAGTACCCATACTTAAATCTATTAAGAATGAGATTGTAATGGAGAAAACATGAGAAAAGTATGGAAGGAGGGCTTTGACCATTAAAGAAATAAGGAATCCTATTGTGAAGTACACCTCCACGATGATAGGTTATAAGTTGTATTTCACCAACAAGGAGAACTATGTTCCGGCTATGACCATCAACACAACTTATGAAATGGTGGGGAAAGATGAAAACTATGATCTGTGTGAATTTTTAAGACTGCAGTTGTTAGAGAACTTGTAGAAAACTAAGGATTCTAAGTATGCCTTCAAGTTTGGTGCTCTGATCATTTGTTTGTTATTTTACTTTTAAAATAAATTACCTAGAAGGAAGAATGCAATATAGCTACCAAATAGACCTATAGCCTACCAAATCAAAGATTATTTATTTGGACTAGGATATGTGGATACTCAAAAGAATTTCCTCTAGGGTTTCTTCAAAATATTTCAAGAGAAGATGCAAGCTAGGAAAAGGATTCCAAAGCAATTGGTGGAAAAGCATCAACAAGACATTACTTTTTTGGTCATGAAAGATGAGTGCATAATGGAGGTTGATGAGCCTAGAACAATGTGGATCCTAGAACTAGGATATGAGGTCACTTCAAATGAAATAATTGGTTTAGTTGATATCCTACTAAAGAGTCCCAACAACACCACTCAGGAGAGATTCAAAACATATGAAGAGAAATCTATGAAGATGCATATGAAGTAGAGGGTGCCACAAATCAAGAAGAATGTTGAAAAGATGACTATATAGTATGTAGAGGGTATGAGCCTCACAAAAGACCGAGTGGAACAAGAAAAAGTAATGGTTGGAGCTCCAAGAAGCTCATCAAGTGCAAGAAGATTTTGTAGGACTGCTACCACTCCCTCAGCTACTCGGAATTCCTCTAGGACTGCCTCCTCATCAAGTGGAATAAATAGGAAGGATACTAGTACTCCTACAAAGAAAACCAATGCTCCAATAAAAGAGAAAACCTCTCTGGAAAAACAAGAAAAGAGGCCTGAGAAAGAAAAGGTTGCTCTTGGAACACACCCAGTTGATCCTGTGAGGAGAATGGTTAAGACTAAGGCCACCAAGGAACCATATCTTGGTATAAATGTTGAAGATGGAGAAGAGGAGGAAGAAGTACCTTAGCTAGTCCAGAAAAGAAAAGGTGAAGCAAGCATTAAGAAGCAAAAGGTGGATATTGTAGACATTGATGAAGAAGAAGAAATAGAGAAAAAAAAAAGAAGAAATCTTTTGTAATTCATATGTGAGAAAAGAAGGAAGAAGCCACCAAGAAAAATTCACCAAAAAAGAAGAAGAAACAGAAGAATAAAAAATTGGTAAGAGCACATAGCCCAATGAAATTTAATGCATTATTTAATGGGATTGTGCAAAATGACATGTTAGGAGAAACTACAACATTATATAATGAGGCTAATGAGGTGGATAAAGCCATCATAGTTGAGGCTATTATTAAATGTATTATAGTTCTTAAGGTTGATATGAGGAACATAGAGAAACAAATACCTACAAAACTACGGAATGTCTAGATTGAAAGGAGACAAGAAGCTAAAGAAGAAGAGGCCAAATTGAAGGCCCGTGTATAGGAAAAGATAAGTGCTCCTTTATCCAAGGAAAATAAGGCCACATTTCCCACATTATTCATAAATAACTCGAAACAAAACAAAGGGTGACAACCCTTATGGGAAGAGATTAAAATGATCTCAAAAGGCTAAGGAGAGTATGGAAATAGCAACAGACCTAGCACAAAGATTGTGGATGACCCTGAAGAGAAAAGAGGAAGTGAATGTGGAGATGTCTGCTCTAGAAGAAAATCTTGAATATGATGTGTAGATGGATGATGCTCAACCTGAGCATGAGGCAAATGAATAAAATTCACAAGACAATGTTCCTTTAGAAGTGGAAGATACAAATAGAAGAAAATATGGAGGCTAAGGAGAATGTTGAGAATACTGCAACTACTAGAGAAGATACTGCAAAGGAGAATAATCTTACTCATTCAATAATTTAGACACCTATTGAAATTACTCAAGACAAACCAAATACAACCATCCCTCCAAATAACATAGAACAGGTTACCAGTGAAGACATAGGAAAGAGAGATGAGAAAAAAAGTGAAGATGCCTCTGAAGATGAGAAAAGGAAAGAAGCAGAGACACCAGTTAATACTGGTAACAATGAGAAGAAGGAGCTAAAAGAAAAGATTGCAGAGGATGAGGTAAAGGAAAATAGTGAATCCTTTGGAACTTCCAAAGATTCTCTTAAGAATTTATTGAACATGCAACTACAATTTCAACTCGTTGTATCAGCTTAGTTGCTACAATTGCCCATGTAGCAAGGAAATTTGGACCTTGCGAAGATCTTGCCCCTCCATAAAATTTAGCTAGGAGATGCTTTCCATGCATCTTCTTGAAAGTAAATTATTGAAACACATCAAAAGAGCAAAGAGTTGATCAAGGAGGTAGTGAAAACTCTATAGGAAGCCATACCTAAAGCTACAATTGATAATTCTCTATTCGGTGTGGAAAATATTAAAATTTTCATTAATTTATTTAAAGAATATGCCTCTAATTTGGAAGAGAAACTTGAAAAATAAATTGATAAAAAGAGTAGAGAAGTGTGCACAAGCACACAACAAATTTCAAAATAGTTTCAAGGGTTCATAGGATTGTATGGTTGAGGCCAAAGCCTTGTTCCAATTCTATATGAAGTGGCCCAGATCCACAAAAAGCATCAAAGATGAAATAGACTAGATTGAGTCACAAATAGACAAAGCTTTCAGTGCATATGATCTGGAACAAGATCTAGATGGAAGCACTAGGTCAACAGTTGAGGATCTACACAAGTAGTTCTTCCAACTACAAGGACAAAAAGAGAAGATTATTATATAGTTTGGGAACCTCAAGGGTCTAGTGAACTCAAAGTTCACATCAGTTTCTAGTTCCCTAAAGAGTGTTATGAAGGCTACAAAAATCAATCTAGTACACAACACTCTAGAAGAAAGGGAATAATCCCTAATAGAATTAGAGACACAATATAGAATGCTTGCATAGCCAAGAGGATTTGGGAGGAAGGAAAACAAGAGTGGAAAGTTCATGTTGTGAAGCTCCAAGATTCAACCACCTCTAGTTGATAGTATTTTTATTTTCTTATGCATTTTCATTTGTTGTTTTAGACTCCAATGTACATATGTGGATGGTGTAAAGTGATTTTAGGTAGAAATTTTGATCTAGTTATGATGTATAGATCTCTTAAGGGGAATTAGTTCAACTACATATGGATATATTTGTTAGCTAAGATCCAATATGTGTGAAGGTTGTTGTATGTTCCCATTCCCCTTGATGTCAAAGGGGGAGAATGTTTTTGGAGATAATTTTGGCATGTTTCCATCAATGAAAAAGGGGGATATTGTTGGAAGAATAAGGAGATGTCATTGATAAACTTGTTGGAAACATGAGAATGTGGGATGAGCACAAGGTATATAGTTATGCATTGTAGTGTTGTCATTTATGTCAACATTGTATTCTAGTATGAAGACTATGGTGCAGATCAATTTGGATGTCTTGAACATGTTTAAGGATGATTATGAAATAATTTTTCAAGAATTTTTGATCTGGTGAAGGCAATAGTTGTGGAAATTGACTAAGTGTCAATTTAGGTGATTATGTGTACAGGGGATTTGACATTTGGGTCTGCACTAGTACATTGATGAAGATCTTGATCTATACTTCTAACATAACTTTTTTGGTTGTTAGGAGATCCTAATTCCATATTTTTATCTTGTTTTAATTTTTGGTTTTGGAGTTATGAGTAACAGAAGCTCAGCTTGGCAGTTATAGGTGTTTTTCAATGTAGTGCATATGCTTTGATAAATCTGCACTTCTCTGTAGATTGGAATTTTTCTTTACGAAGTTGTGAAGTCATTGAAAAGTGTCAGATAGTTGTGTCTTCTAGTTGACATAGTGTTTGTAGGTCTGTGTGTTCAAATATGGTTGTGCAGTTGGTGAATTTTGCAATTATGCCATTATCGATGTCAACCTAATGAGTTGGGTGTATTGCAGAGATTGAATATGTCTTGATCTATTATGTGGTTGCTATTTTAGGTCCATGCTAACCTATTTAAAAAAATTATAAGGTTTGATTCTTGGCATGAAGTGTGTGTCGATATTTTTTGAGTCGACAAGCTACACTTTTTTTTATTACATATAATTAGGTCGACCTAATTGATGTTATAGGTGAAGTAGATATATAAGAAGGATCTTTTTCGATATTTTGCAAGTAGTGACAAGTGATAAGAGTAAATGGATGAGAATTATGTGAATTTAGTGAGAATACAAAGTAGAATAGAGTGATATTTCAAAATAGTATGAAGAGTTTTGAGTCTTTATTTTGAGATTCATTGGAACTATATTCCATGCATGTGTTAGATGCAATTGTAATAGTTCAAATCTGGTTGTGAGCTACAATCTCTTCTATCTCTTTTATTTCTCAATGGACAGTGAGTCCACCTGCAGTGAGCACTTTTGTAATATACTATAACTAGTTATAATATATTGTGAGCTAATCCTCACAATGGTTTTCCCATTTTTGGTTTTCCACGTAAAAATAATGGTGTTCATGTGTTATGTGATGTTGTTGAATGTTTTCATGTTTTTCTTCATTACTACAATTGAATAAGTTATGAGCATTGGATGTTTAAATGATTAAGTGGTTTAAAATAATACTGATTCACCCCCCTCTTAGAATTCTAGGTGTTCAACACTATCCACTTAGTGATTCCAATGATCTCATACACCATCAAGAAAACTAATTTTCCCCTTGCTAAAGAAGATGATTGTGCTCCTAGTAAGGAGGACAATCACACCTTTGCTAAGGAGCATAATCATGCATATGTTAAGGAGGTTGGTTTTTTTATTACTACTAAGAAGGATGGTTATGATCTTATAAAGGAGTATGATACTCATAGTTGGGATCACTCTCTTTACATTGATCCTCCTCCTTTCCATGAATTGAACATGTTATGGTCCAAGTTTTAGTCTCTTTGCTAAATATAGGTATGGAGGTAAAGGTTGGGAATATAATGAACAAGTTATGAAAGTCCCCATTGATTTTGATCCTCATGGATGTAACATTGGACTTGGGTACTACCACAAGAAGTCTAAGGTGAAACCACGGTTGAATTTCAACATGATTTTCATCGAACCTCCTTCTCTTAAGTTAATTCATCTTGAATTTATTGGAAATAAGGTAGACTCTAATGAAGTTCCTCTAAATTTTTTCTCTTTGGAGGAAGTGTTGGAAGAATTATTAGGTGTCTAATCTCACTTACCTTCTTATCACCATAAGTGATGATTCCCATATCGCTTGAATAAACATGCGTACTTTGGAGAATTCGTTATGAGTGTTGATGAGGAGGATTCTTTATCTAAAGTGGATGATAGCACTTTTGCACCTCATCCTAAAGACCATAGTGCTCTCCTTAAGGGGGATACTTTCAATGTTTTCATGGACCCTAAATCTTCTGAAAAAGTGATTAAGATTGGAAAATGTCTTTCTTTGGAAGAGTCTAAACAACATGATGATTTGTTACATTCCCATCCTAATATTTTTTCTTGGTCATATGAGGACATGCCTAGGATTGATGAGTCTATAGTGGTTCAAAATATCATCTTATGTCTTGATGCCAAACCAATTAAACAAAATATTCACAAGATGAATCCAAAGGTTTCTT